>JASCZW010008048.1:0-56032 GCA_034211315.2 Aedes japonicus
AATATTAGCTTTTCGCCGCATCATGTTACCTCTTCAGCGTATATTATATAAAATGCCAGAAAATTCAACGTTTTTTTTATTCGTGGCGGTTCAGTCGGCAATGTGACATGAGGTATACAGATAGAGGATACTGTTGTTACACCAATTGGCAAGACATTATCAAAGAAGCGGCAAAAAAAGCGAAACTCAACTGTGATTGTATTTTATTAATACCGTATCAGTGTCTTAGAAAACAGGATCACTGGATTGACAAGAAAACACCTTCCATAAATGAACAAGAATTAAGCTACCGCATACAGTATCCGAAAATAAATCCTGATTTCAGAAGATAGATAGATCAAACACGTACAAACTAAATCAAACAGTGATAATACGGTATCACAGTAACTACGTCTCAAAAAATTCTTCACGCATAAGGAAAAGTTCTGCCTCCAAAAGCCACAATCAGATGATCGAGTCACTCATACAATTACGTATGTGGAGAGTGTGAGATGCGGCACCCTGTCAATGTATCTACACCTACCTCCACATTTGGGTTTCCTCTGCTTCAATTAGAAACAAGCTGTACATTGACGTTTGATGCAAAACAGAGCAAAGATGAGATGTCACATATGTCCATTGTTGTACACCGAGAACGATAGTATTCCTGTCTCCAGTGCGGAGCTAGCAAATTTTGTTATTTTCACCAGACAACTTTTTCCAGCTGCTCTTTCCAGTCCACATAACCGAGAAATTCCGAAAAGAAGCTCTACTATAATACCAACTCCAGTGCAAACGTAGATGTTTATGGAAATTATTGGAACACCATATGTTTCAGAATTTTCCCGGTCCATGACCACGTCTCGTTGCTGGTGCTGCATCGGTATTTCTGCATTGTTCTGCTTTGATCATGGTGCTCGTAACCACCCAGAAATACACATTTTTGCATTTCTGGTTTAACAAGCAATTTGTTGCAACTGCAGAACTCATTAAAGACTTCATTAAATCCAGGGAGATAATAGATAAGTGAGGTCCTATATCACAAATCGTACTTTCTTCCAGCATGCGAGTCTCGGACGCGTCAGATCAACGCCAGAGATGATCAGCAGGCGACAATATAATCAGCGAATTGACAGTTCAATACTGCCAACACGTGGACGTCTGCAATATTTGATAGGCAGAGAACTCATCCGAACGAAACCTATATCGCACACACCCGCAGACGGCGAGAAAGTCATGGCGGTCGACACTGCGCAGGTCGCTATTTATAAAACATGTCAACAGAGACTTCGTTATATCAACGATAGAAAGCGTGCGTCATCGATCATAAAGGTGAAGAAGCGAAGCCCAAAGTCAAGGTAGGTGACGACGAAGAGCCACCGTGGCAACCTTTCTTCATCACAGACAAAAGGGAAGAGTTTACGAAAGGTCTCAGAAGCCGCTCTCCAAAATGAATTTCAGAATCTCTCTAATAAAATGTCACCATCAAGCTTCCTGATGGTGTGGAACACCATATATGTCTTCAAGCAGCGTCTATAATTCCCGACAATCACAATCATATAACTATCACCCCGAAAAATTCAACAGGTATCTATCGCAATCAACCCATGGAATGCTAACGTAAAGAAATCCATGCATGATTCCACAGTTTATTTCCAAGTGACCGCGCATGAAGTTCCAAATCTGAGTAGGCGATTTTCACACATCATATAATCATAATTGCCACCCCAGGTCTCAAATGTCACGATATCATTAACAGGTGCATCAATCCAGGTGATACCGTCACATATGCAGATTCGCAAAGATTACTGAGATAATTCATATCAATCTCCACAGAAATTCCTGGGTGCTCGAAATTATCCATAGTCATTGAACTGGGAACTAATAATAGAACAGAACACCAGGCTTCCCTGCATTATTATTATGCCTTGCGTGTCAGATTATGCTCTGCTTCACCGCCGCCACTAGGCTATCACCAGTCGGCAACGATATGCAACAACTGTCGAGACCGCTTAGTATAATACGTTTTGATCGTTTCATCTCGTGTACAATATCATTTAAAATCGGTAAAACGAAGGATTGTTTTCGCACCACCATATATATGTGTGTGTGTCACGGCGTCATTACCTATAACAGGTCACGTTGTGTGCAGTGCCGGGTGAGCATAAACCGCGACTAAAGCGTTGAATTTCTCCTGCAATGACTACTGAGTTCGATGAGGCACATTGAAAGAAGAAACTTTTCAAAGACACCTTAATCGACAACATTCTAAGGTGACACACCTTCAAAATGTTTCAGTCCAGGTACTTACACATCAACGTTGTTTTCAGCAAATATTCAAAAGTCAACAACTGTCCAATCTCCTTTTCCTGCTTGTTGGCAGACCAGCGTCAACATTTGACAATGTCCGACCGAAATTACGGCGCGTTCATTGCCACCTGCTCACGGATGTTTCACAACGTTTTTTCCCGGGGACTATCTTTCTTCTATTTTGCAGAGAAATATTGTTCGTTTAAATATGCAAAACTGCCGTCGAAAAATTAGAAGAGCACATATGCCGACAGTTTGTTACCGCCAGCATAAATCATTTCGAACAATTCCTTTCGTCAAAGAAGAGGCACCACCAATGACATAATCCACAAGCCAATCATCGCACATTGTCGTCTCGCCGAGTTGGTCTAGGTTGCGCGAAGTAATGTCTTAGTTGCAGAAGCGCGAGAGCAGTTAACGATTAACCCCACCAGCCATTGAACATCTCCATAATCTCAGTTGCTTCCCGCTGAATGTTGGCGATTTGTTGATAGCAAGTTCATTTGATTAAGGTGCTTTTTTATCAACAAAGAACATATGGCAGCAGTGTTTTTATACAAGAGACTTTAGCCAGTACATATTTTCTTAAAACTGCACTCCAGTAAAGATTAAGAATGTAGTCCCATGTCAAAAATGTTTATCAGAACAAATGAATGATTCTTTAGTTAGTATGGGGATTGGAACAAAAAATTGTAACACTTTATAAATTGTAATAATATTATTTCACGAATTTGGCAAGACTCAGGAACACTGCCCATCAAGCTTAATGTTGCTCGTACGCATTTTTTAATATCGAGAAACAACAAAGACATTTTTTAATTTCTGCCATTTTCGTTACACCAGTCTTGAAGACACTTTCATTAGGACAGCCCAATCGCGTCTAGGTATCACTGTGTTGGACGGTAATTTGGGGCAGACAACGCCTACAACGACATCCATCTCTTCCAGAGCCATGCTGAGAGCCGTTTTAGTATAAATGAGCCGACCAACCACACACAAAAATAGGCGACGCGATATGTCGATATAAAGGCAACCTGTTCTGCAGAGACTCTGACTGATGATATTTCTGCATTGACTGTTCCGGAGTAGTGTAAGAAATGGGTAAGAGATCAAATTTGCAGAATATACGTTTTGCTACAATATGCCAGAATTATTCGACCAACCGTCACGAAGTCGATCTGCCTGCATCGCCAGTCTCGTCACGAGTTGTTCTTTCCGAATTAGAGCACACCGGCGCTCTGATCCAGTTCAGGTACAAGTTGCGCGATACGGGTTTTCAGCTTCTTCAAACCGTTACTATATACGACAAAACCATAATTCTTCACGTCTTTCACAATGCGCATAGCCATCTCCGAAGACGAAGAATTTAATCACGCAAACAAGTTGTCAAGCGAAAAGATGGCAACAAACGCACAGCATAAATATTAGTTAATATTTGAACACATTAAAACGAACATAAAATACACGGCGTACAAATGCAAATGTACGTGAAAAGTTATTACTTAAAAAAACGTCATTTGCCTATAGAAAAACCGTAAGAGAAAAACTGACGTTTCTAGAATTATAATTAAACCAACTGCCGATGGAGCCACAACGCCAGATCAATCGCGGTAACCGAACAACGGAAAGCATTAGTGCGTCATCATCATCATCACCGGTTGAGGGTCGGCCCCACTGGTACGGCGTCCATACCCGGAAGCCAATTGACATTTATAGATGATGCCACGTATAGTTGAGAAACGTTAATACAATTACCGGCTACCAGAGCATGATGAGGTACAGTTAATCATAAATAGAAACGAACGCTCAGGTACAGCCGCAGAGGCGTTCAGACCGAGCTATTGCTGCGACAAACGACAACGGGCTTCACAGACGTACTGATCTGCCGCCTTCTAATACCATATAATAGTCGCACCGTGGTTTCATGGCAGAGGACAGCCTCCGATAAGAGCATAACATATTACGGAGTTCACTGCAGCAGACAGAACGATAAAATCAACCATACGCTCAATTGATCGACAAAGATGCACTTCTTCAACACGCCACTTCCAGATGGTAAAACCGGCAACCAAAATCGATATCCGTCAAAGAATAAACTCCAATATCATCAGGTATCATCACCTGCCATAGCAAACCGAAATGACTTCATAACATATCGGATGTCAAATACCCAAGCTCGCGTGCAGAGTATTGAAGAAGCTGCCGCATACAGCGCTGAAGCGCCTTGAGGGACTGCTGGAATAAATCGTTCGGTAGGGTACAAGATACATCCAACCCCGGATATCAATCGCCGGGGCTTGATGCTGTCATCATGCTGAAAACATCATGGTTTATTGCACCGCGCCATCATCATTGCCATTATCAATATTGGGGAGGACATACTCACATTTTTGTTAAAACCGACAATATCTTACCTACGCCAGTAGTTCAGATCACCAGGTGTTTAGTGTCCACAAGACAATAGTTCAGTCAAGGTTGTCGATATTTGAAGTTATACGATATCAAAACATACATATCTTCTGCCCGTAAACTCTTGGTGACCTGTTGGACTTCTTACGTTGAGCGCATGTAACCGTTGGTCGCCGAAGAATCTGCCTTACTATACGCAGGTGTTCGATGAATTTTACCGTCCTTGCCATGAACACTGCTGGATTTTGCTTTCCAGCCATTGTTTACAAGCGACTACCGTACGAGAGGTCAACACCATCAGGAACCGCGTGCATTCGATAAGATTACTGCGAAATATTCAACTATCGCCACCAGAATTCTTCAGCAATGAACTACGCAATTTACCAGTTACTCCTAATTACTGAACATATCCAATATAGAAGTCAGGAAATAATTGGCGTCCCCAGTAGATTCACCATTGAATCAGGGAACGGTTTGTAGGCAACGCCTTTCATACAGCCGATCAAAGAAAAATCAGATTCAAAGAATAGATATCATAAGACGAAGCACTATCAGCGCTTCATAGAAAGACAGCAAACGACAAACCGCTCCAGTTGCCACCTTGCCGGATCTTACTAATCTTCCTCTCACCTCCCATAAGGGGACAGCGAGGAAGTGAAATCATAAACTGGGGTTTCGGTACAGGAAGGAAAGTGTTGCATGGAGTAGACCGCTCTCATTATCATCCAGTTCACCACCACCATGTGATAAACGTCCTGGCTCGGAACAGAATTGGTCCGCAGGCCACGAGACACCACAACTGACGTCATGATGCAGGATTCAGACAGGAGAGTGTACCAATTCATACGTCGATCAGGGTAAAAACAGGCAAATCAACCGTTTAGCTGAGACTTCGACCAACTCTAACGTAGACAGCGTAGTCAAGTCCGACAAACGAAATTGGCGTTAGGTACATCGCTGGTGAAAAAGCCATTGCAGGAGGACGAGGAGATATTACGGATAACGAGGACACCAGACGCAATTTCTGCAAAACTTCTGACACCGGTCTAAGCTTGGGATATCTCAGGAATCGTTGAAATCCTGGCTAACGATGGTCCTGAACATGTCATAGAACCAGCGATGAACGTCAGTAGAGATGGTTTTCTTTCGGAAAATCGGTGAAAAACTCAGTTCTTAGAATATTTTAGCAGCATAAAAGAAGCCGCGTCGAGAAATATTTATCGAGCCACGATACGATGTTGTTTTCGGTTGACTCATGAATGGGCGAGTTTCCTGGAATGGCACAACGTCCACAGTAGATTTTGCCACCCGCTTCATCTCCTCTTGGCCAGAGATCCAGCAGGAGACGTTCTTGAAATATTTTCTCTCAAAAAGGTTATAGGTTACGGTTTGCTGAAGTTTTGTCCATTATTCACCTGAACCGAAAATCGATCAGGACAATTTCCACTAATGGTGACCACGATAGAGGTAGAAAGAACCAGTTCTTCCTTCAACATTGAAGGATGCTGGGTCATACGAGACGTTAGGCAAAACTACAGTTTGGGCTCATGAAAACCAAGGGTTACAACGACATATCGTGGAGCACGACCGTTGAACGATATTCAAGCGTCTGGTCGACAACGTTAAGGTTCGTGGGGACTTCAATCATTCTACCGGATTTGTAGTCACTAATTTCATGACACGGTGTTGCCGCTACCAATCATAGGTATTAGGCGAAGTCTGAAATCGCTTCTTTCGATGCCTGACAAGCGTTACAAAAATATTGCAGATATGTCACGGAACGGGCAGCGTATCAGGCGTCTGGCAAAGTTGACAACATACGTCCACGTCGCCTTCGAACCACCGTACCGTTCCTGAACGCGATACTTGAACGGAGTTGCTTCACTGGTTCTGCCATCACGGTTAGAGTTCAACTGATATAGCTGTCACCTTGGCTTCGCTAACGACACGGGTTACGAAGCGATTATTGTCGTCTCTCTGCACACAAAAGCAGGTGAAGATAAACCATGAAAAATCGGCAATTTCATCCACTCAAAATCCAAACAAAAAGCTGAACAGGGAGTGCAGCACACAGAAACGCCAGGAGAACACCTTTGATGAGATGCCGACGAGAGATTATAAACGTCTGACCGCCAGGTATATCATCAAATGCGCACGCATGGGCAGCGTTAAACTGCTTCTACCTTCTGCAAACAGATACCATGGCGTTCGTCACTGAATGACAAGCAAGAGGAGTTTAGAAAAAAGCCAGAATGCACATCAGTACAGACATCGATCGAGTGTAAGCCGACAAGGCGGTGAGCGCTAAAACTAAAGATCGGTAAGAAGAATTACATCAGAAACAAGAGCTGCTGAACAAGTGAAACTGAAGCAGAAAGATATCGATAGAACCGAAAGCGCCGAAACGCGAAGGGAGGCCGCGCTGGCAGAGAAGAGAGACAACATATTGCGTCGCACCAACGAAGGAAACACCGAGGACATACGTTATATACCGGTAAAGACAGTCAACAGAAAAGCGACATGCAACGATGCCCAAGACACGCAGCCGATTGAAGTATCAAATGGTGATCTACCTCTTGATTCCCAGAGATAGAGATCCACCGGCTGATGGTTGCCATGGTGCAGGGGTTTAGCAGTGGAACCATAGACAACGACAACCAAAGACAATGTTTATAATCCATAATCATCAGGTTCCAAACCCTGCAGCAAACTTCAATGGCAAATCCACTTATCGATAGCAGCCGCCTCAGGTCAGGCAACTTAGGTGCGGCAACATACGACGCCAGCCGCCACCATCACCATCAACCAGCCAAATATCTATAAACCGGAGGGCGTCCGAGAATCATACCTTGTCGTTCAATCGATCAGACGGATCAGAATCCGGCGTACTTTGTCACTGAACAGCGACCCAGGCAAGAGCCTGGGGCAACCCAGCGACGGAACTATCTCACACTTACTCAGCCGCGCTGATGTGGCGCATCACGGTAAGGCGAACCACTAAGGCCTCAGGGTAACGGCGCCAGCTCATCGTCATTAGCGTTACGCATAAGTCAACATTTCGCGTCGCCGGTGAGCTGGAGAAACCACTATCAGAGGAGCATAAACCATTTCATCCTGATAACGATTCAAGGCTCTTCCTCTCACGAGCATGTGAAATCGTTGATTACGTCCAACACAACTGCACCAATTCCTCAGTTGACCTCCCGCCCGTTGTAGACAAAAGCGTCGCGAAAGAGAAACGCCACATATGAACGTTACCAATGGGAACTACGTGCATCCGTGGTTACCGTGTTCATCCGACAGTTGGTTTCCACAGTGCCCTGATGGACCTTCTACTTCCCTAGTAATATACAAGCATTCATATAGTCGTATTAATCTATATACAGAACGAAAAAAATACAACACATAATTCAGTAATGATCACGCATCTGAAATAGCTATTCTGCTACAGCTTGGAAAAACGGAGGGTGCTATCAGGAACATAACATTGGGTAGATGGTTATTTCGCTTCGTCGAGATATCACCATGCTAGTGTTTGTATGTTTGAAGGTTATGACTGCTGGTCTAGTGCTGTACAGCAGAGCAGACGCCACGGCGTAGGGTTCTGATTATATTTCTCAAGCAATAACAGCCACCAGAAATATCAGGGCCGTATATGCCAAACAGGTAACTGCCAGATACGCGTTACGAGATTCAGGTGATCCATGAATACCGGAAGAGGAATGAAGAGAAATAGCAACCATGTACCCGGAGTCTGTTCTTTCACCACCTGCGGTCGCCAAAGAGATATGGCTTAGGGAGAATTGACTTTTCGAGAAACACGCTGATGCCAGCGCCATTGCATGCAACAGTGACCAGCTACGGATAATTCTAAGAAAGTCAGTTTTCTGTAATGATCATCGGTATGCTGCATGGTGTCTGCTCGAACAAAGTTCTTTGATTTCGAGTCATCGCAGCTGAACAAAAAAGTGAACCCAGAGCAGAGACCTTGAAAAGCTGTCAAGGCAATCGTCGTGCCGAAACGAAACGTAGAATATCGACCGTCTGAACTTTTTCAGGTGCTGTGACATCAGGAAGACGCCCACGGAGTGATTTTTGGCTCTCGGTTGCAAAGATGCTAACCAGACTCGCAACAAGCTGGAGCGACCTGGCCATGGAACTGACTACATTCAAGTTGGTGATCATAGTACCAATGGTGGCCAATATCTGCGTTTCGAAACTATTAACCATGTCTGACGTTACCTTGGAGCAAAGGCTACCGGTCTGTGCCGGGCTCAAATAAATCGCCTCGGCATGAGACTGAGGGAACTTGGAGTACCGGGGAAGCAACTGGAATTTCAAGATTCCAGAAAATCGAAAGGAGAATTCAAAGCTGGATCGTCCAGATGCAAGTTTTGCGAGTGACCGAGCATGAGTTCGTGAAAGGTGCCTTGTCCAGCTTTTCGGCAAGCGGTAGTCGCCGACGCCACGGCAAGAAATATCACATCACGAGAAAGTGTGTGAAAGCTGATGGAGCAGGTAGCCTGAAGAGCCGGAAGTTCAAGCTGTGTTAAAGAATTGCGAGATGGCAGATTACCCGAAAGGGATCGGAATCTAGCCCAGACTTAGCAGATGCGTCGTTTCAAGCAGGTGATGTGGAGATACCACAGAGCCGGGCAAGTGTACGACAATTCCGGTGCAGTGGAGGCAGTGTCTCGGCAGCGGAAATGGACCCAAAATTCGCCGGAGCAGTGGACCGCAGCACAGCGTGAGTTGGACACCCGGGCCAACACCAGCCTGACTGGCCGGCCATGATTGAATCTCGCTTATCTATCCGGGAGAGAGCCACCATCAGGCTACACACCAGCTTGAAATTTCATGTCTTCGGCTTCGGTGGCAACGATCAATGCGCGGGGTCAGGATAAAAATTCCATGTCGCTGGCTCGACCAGTGCACTACCGCCTGGAATTGCGGGTGGTGGAGGTGATCATCGTCCCCTCTTGCTCAGCTAAGGCGTCACGTGAGCTAGGAGCTGTAGGTGCGCCGAACAGTTGTCATCTGCACTCAAGGGGAATCGCCAGACAAGCTGATGAACATCTGCAGGTCAAGGCCCGGAGAACCAGTGACGACCATCAGGGACCTGTTTACCGGATATGAGGTGCCGCCAGGTGTGGTTTCATTGGAAGTGGATACGTCGATAACCCCATCAATTCAGCCTCCGCGACGGGTCTCTACGAGCGGTTCGTGAGAAACTGGAACGAGGTGGGACCCGCCTAGAACAAGACGGAATAATTATCAAGGAAACTCGCAGTTTATGCTAAACAATATTCAAAACGGCTGACTGAGTCCGCTGACCGTGTTCCCGATAGTGCTAGAGTGTATTTCAACTATCGCCATGAACTTTCCACGCAAGACGGCCTGATTTTCGTTACGACCGTATGCTTGTGCCACATGTTCTTCGAAGAAGTCTGATTGGAAGTTGTCATGCGAGCCATAACAGGATAGAGGCAACTTTGAAGCTGGCACGAGCAAGTCTGTTCCGGCCCAGCATGAACTCGTAGATCAGAGGATGTCGTCATGCAGTGTGGTATCATGCAAAGTTCGCCGCATCGCAATCGAATCCACCTATGCAAAGCCATGAAACTTTCAGCTTGCTCGATGGATGTTTTCTTTGCGGAGTATCGTGGAACCAAACGCAGTTTTCTGATAACTATCGATCACTACCCGATTTCTTCAATTGGACGTCTTGAAGGACCTCCTCCAGAATCCGTTATTATCGCATGTGCAGCGAATTTCGCCCGTCATGCGTGTTCACGCAACGTCGCCTACGACAACGGCACCAATTTTGTTAACCAGAAGACGACGAAATTTGCTTCCGAATGGGACTTCGAGCTTGTTATCGTCTGCGCCATATCATCAACAGACCAACGGTAAAGCGGAGGCTGCCGTTGAAGGTAGTACAAGCATCATGCTGAAGAAGGCACAGGAAAGTGGAACGGATTATTGGTACGCCTTGTTGCATTTTAGTAATATTCCGAACAGATTGGTTCTGTAGTCCAAACGCTCGACTCTTCTCCCGTTCCACCCGGTGTGGTGTGCCAGCAGCAGTTGATCGTCTGCGTCAAGGCAGGTGGAAGAGGTTCCAACTGCAATCGAAATTGACTATTCCATACGGGACCCCATCACCGCATAATTCAATTCATTCTGCAAACATCTTTTTCTGTTCATTTCTCTCAGATTAAATGATCATTTGCAATGTGGCTTCAAATTAATCTTCGCATAATTGCTTTCCTAGTTGGATGGAACATAATCCATAAATTCTATGCTGATCTAATTTCCAACATTTTTCAGTGTCGACGATCAGAATCGATCAGAAGCAATTAACTGTAAGCTAAAGCTAGCTCTTATTTTAAGCTAGTTTTGAAGCAAAAAAATCAATAAAAATTTATTGCAGAACGCTGATGAGCATATTTTAAATTAAGAGATATCCACGCAAAATTTCAAATCATTCCACTCCTATTGAAGCTTTAACTTGCTTAGTTCTGGTTCATTTTGACAGAATCAAAAAAGGTCACGTCCACGTAAACAAATGCTTATTCAGCAGCTACTGCGATGGATGGTCCTGGGGATCTGTTTTGCTGGCATGCGGACAATGAACAAAAAAGGAGCCTATAAATAAGGTGCAAACTGTGCGGCGTTGAGGCAGAGCAATAAAAAATCGACCGTCGTCGTCGTCGTCATCGTCGCCGCCCGTGCGGGGTTCCGGTTCGAGGAATATGACTTCCATCTGTCTTCTGGAGCAGGAAGGCCTGAGGGGTGTTTTATTCTTGCTTGAATTTCGTGGAAGAAATTTTTCTTCGCTCCAGTTCAGCATTTACATTAACGGGTAGCATATGTAAATGGGTGAGTGATCATTTCACTTTTTTTCTCCTTTCGAACGCGATTTTTATGAGCTTTGAGTGATAACAGAAATGTGTTCCTGTTATGACTAGGTTCTGTCTATCTGGCCAATCTTTTTCGGAACCCTTGAGAATGACTGTATGAAAGATTGGTGCTGTGTAACTGTGAAATGTGATGACGTGATTGTTTTCTAAATTGACTGCTTTTCAAAACTGAACGTTTTCGATGAAATCTGAAAGAAATCAAAATCCATCACACTTTCCCGTTTCTTTGACACGAGCTGATGAAATTCAATCAGCCTGCCAAGGTTACGGATTGTTTTCAATCCGAGAGTTTCATTTGCGGAGAAAGTTGAATGCAGGCAGGTATTCTGGTTGGTTTCCGTATTTCCAACGGATCGGAAAAATTGTTCAATTGAATGGATTCATTCGAGATTGGAAGAAGCAAGGGAACAGTTCTATTCGAACTCCCTATTGAGAAAAACAAGTAGGCCTGGTAGAATTGTATGGTTTGTTACTTGCATTGCTTTATGTGGAAATGCTTGGTTCGTTTCAAGCAGCTCTCTTACGCCAAATGGTGCAGATTTTCTTTCTGGTAATCAGAATGAAAACGATTCCATCATGAGATCATAAGCTCCGCACATATATTTGCCTTCGGCTTTTTCGGCGATGACACAAGTTTCAATGGCAGAGAAAAAGATAATAGTCAGTTTTTCGACCAGCAGAGTGCTGATAATCGCAGCAACCAGCATCAGAGCAGACGTACTTTGACATGACAGAGGCCCAGTATGGGAGAAATCAAATCAGATGGTAGGCCGATAAAAGAATGTCCGTCGTCCATCTAAGCTGGACAAATAGCAACGAATGTGATTGTGTTTATTCTCAATATCCTGCTGGAATGGACGTTTGAGATTGCTGGGTTGGCAGCTGCAGCCGCTAATACGACACAATCGTGAGGCGAAAGAAATGTCGCATTGTCGGCTGCAGCTGCTGCCTGTAGACCAGGGGCGAGACACTCAGTATTAGAAGCATTCTCTTCCGTATTATTTCAAGACTTGGGCGTAATTAACCGATGGCAGTGATTTCTGTCCGGTTGATCACAAATACATACGTCGAAATATGCATGGTACATGTGATAGAAAAGGAGGATACGATCACAATTTGTCGAATCAAAACTTGACACATTTCTTTCAGGAGGGAGATCGCCCAGTCCTGATGTTTAATTGTCGGTTGGTTTTGTGAGGTCCGATATTTCGTTTAATACTGGTGAAACAGTGATTATAAGTGTGGCAAGTGATGTGTATATGTAGGCAGCAGTTCGGATAATTCGGAAGGAATGGATGTGTGCCGGTTGAAGTGAGAATCGAAGTGAAATTGGATAAAATATGATCTACCCATTGATGCAGACTTGCGCGATCAACGCCATAAAAAAATCAATCTTAACCTTGTCCTACAAAGCAAAAGAGGAAAAAAAAACAAAAAAAGAAATGAAAGCGAAAATGTGTTGATTTCCCAATGTTAAAACACCATCACACTTGGTAAGTGGCCCCAACAGTGTCCTTATTATTGGTTTAAATTTATTCCCATTGGAAAGCGCTACTAATCTCTAAATATATTGCTAGACGTCGCGTGAATTCAGCTTATCGTTTACAAAAACGAACCCTGCTGCAACCCAATCCTCTAATCCACCATCCCAGTGATTTCTCGTGTAAGTGCAGACGTGTTCTCGGCTTCCATCAAAGCGAAAACCACGTCAACATTCTCCTACCCTATCCTTACTTGACCTGCATGGATGCGGCCAGCGCTGGTATTGCTTTTTTTAATTCTAGATCGTCAGTTTTTACACATTGAGGATGGCTGTTAGTCCCAAACATCATCTGTTGGTTCTCTGTGTAATAACAGCCGATCTGGCAATAACAGAGTAGCAACCGCAAGCAGTCAATCTTGCTCATGCTCATGCTCATGCTCAAAACTTGACACATTTCTTTCAATCACTAACAAACAGAAACGGATACTATCATACCTTCACTCTGGGTACACAAGAGCGTCGCATAACCTGTCCGAAAATGGACAATTCCATGTAAGCTACGCCTCATGTCTCCGCACCGGAGACATCTAAATAAGTTCCAACTAAAATTTGCTGAAAATGAGTGGCGTTACGTTCTAAACATTAAGCTAAGCTTGTATATTAGGAATGGACATTTTTTCCGCAGCTATCATCGGATTCGAGCCACAATGATCTGGACTTCATTAGCCAAATATGGACCTAACGACTGTTCCAGAAAGTATAAGCACACCTTATTTTAACGGTCACTTTGAATATTATGAAATATTTCAACATGTGTTGACTCCTGTTAGTCCGGATATCGATAAAAAGATACAGCGGTGCCTACAAGTGAAAACCAGTGACTTCCGTTCGGGATGTTGCGAAATAACTAGGGACTTCGTCGAGTAACGTCATCGTGCCAAAGAAATACTTGGGCTAAAAACATACCGGAAGCAGAAAAACCCAAAAGGAACTCAAAACAGGTCGCGTCCGTGAAACTACGGGCTCCGCAAACTCTACGATTCGTTATTGTGTAGAAATTCTGAGTGTATAATAATGGACGATGAAACGTATGTGAAACTAGATTACAAAACGCTTCCCGGACCACAATTCTATGCTGTAAGCGAAGACAAAGACATCCCCGAAACGGAGAAGGCAATTTTTACCGAAAAATTCGGTAAGAAGATTATGGTTTGGCAGGCAATATGCGAGTGTGGTATAACATCTAGTCCGTACATCACAACGGAGACGATGAACACTCAGAAATACGTTAAGGAATGTCTCCAGAAGCGATTTTTGCCGATGATCAGGCAGCACGAACGTCAAGTAGTGTTAGAATGATACAAAAGTCAAAATGTATGTTTCGTGCCGAATGACATAGATCCGCCAAACTGCCCGGAGGCATGGCCAATCGAGACTTTTTGGGCTTTAACCAAAGCAAAGCTTCGAACATTCATAAAACCAGCGGACGACATCCGAAAATTTAAAAAAGATTGGCCTAAAGTGGTCAAAATGGTGAGAAGTACCACTGTGCAGAAGCTAATGAGTCATGTTTGAGAAAAAGTTCGGACCTTGGCAATGATTGAATTTTTTGATTAAACGAGAATAAAATATCATATAAAACACAAATACAAATATGATTTGCCAATTTGCTTTTGTTATTTTGAAAGTGTGCTTATACTTTCTGGAACAGTCTATACCTCCTCACTGTTGCAACATGTTGTGGAGCGAGGGAGGCCTCTTCGACCTCAATTATTGGTATTTATTATGTCAATTCAATGGTATCTCCCTTAGCACACTCAGTGAAAGCGACTTCTCGGGCATTAGCGTATGATTGTTCTTGCCATACAATCATACTAATGCAAAATTGTACCTGGAATCGAAAGCTCTTAATCAGTAATAAAAGACGTGCATTTTAAACACTAAGTTGTGAGCAAGCAATAAGCTAGCAAAGAAGAAGAAGGCAAAGGAAGGGGCCATCAGGGCACCCAAATGATAAGATTTGTATAGGGAGCATGGGACTACCTCGTCCCCATTGCAGCATTTTTTGGATAAGGGTTTGCTCTTCGACCACATCTGTCAATTGAGGGCTCGTGTCTAATGATGTGAGTGTAAACTTGCTTTTGGAAAATGACCCAAACCTTTTGGGTCTTCATTCAGGATCACAAACAACAATAGTATTCTGATCAAATCGTTTTTTAGAATACTCCAGTGCTATGGAAAGTTACATCATCACAGGATTTCAAAGCTGAAGGATTACAAAATCAATAACTCGTACCAGTTCAAGAAAGTCATCCTTAAATCTGGGACGAAGTCTCCAAAGTCCGAGTGTGCTGCTGGAGACGCGTTTGAAAAATAATTCAAACTGATGAAGAAATTCAAGGGGTGCATGTAGGTGGTTGAGTCATCCTTATAGATATACTGATACATATTGAACCCAGCGTAAAATTGGAAATCCTAAGGCCGATCATAATGCTGAGTTTCATGTTTGTTGCAAACTGACTGCAAATTGACATTCATTAGTCATTACAGCTGGCATAACTACAAAGGAAATTAATTTAAAACATTGTTTCATCAGGGTTTCAAATCGCGGTGAAAATAGAACAGAGCAAACTGTTCAAAAATTTGCTGGATAAGGTGAACTACAACACAGCATTATGAATGGCTTGTTTTAGTTCTAGTTGTAAACTTTAACAGCCCAAACAAAGTACAACAGCATTGAGATCGGCCTAATTCGAATCCCATTTGCTCGCAACAACAATTTAACGATCTCAGCAACCTTTGATCCTAGCATCCGCCATAAACAGCTACTGGTTGATACTATTTAATTCACACCAAAAGTCAACAGAACCTCATCTACATAGAGAGCAAAATGTCCGCTCTTCGATACTGAAGAGATTTACAAAGAATAGCACCGGGATAGAACAGCTGCCGCGCGTGTGGGCTGTGCTTTTGAATTTAATATCTTGCAGTAACAAGAGTGCCTCCTCTTCCTCTGACTCCCGCAAGCAGCAGGACTCCTACTGGAGTTCACAAATTTCCAATAAATTTTATTGAGAAAATCCGGACCAAGCTGCAGATTCCTCGTTCGGGAGCAGCACCTCCGAAGAAAACATATTTAGATGCAAATTTTCTCTCCCCTGCCACCCCCCGAAACTGGCTTCTTGTGGCAAAGCGAAAATGGTTTCCTGACCGTGTCGAATTCATGGCCTCGGCGGACGCGGTGCTGGCAAAGAAAATTTATTGGATTTTCGTTTTCTGTCGTCGTCTTTTTCGGCTGCGTTCCTCTGCTGGTTTCTCAATGATGGAGAAAAATAATCGATTTCAATGCATTAATGGCCATTTGTTCATCAATTCGATTGTACAGTTTCGAGCTACACTGACTTTCGCAATCAATTTGACTTCCCCTGATTCCTATCATATTATGAATCTGTCTGCTCGCCAATTGAAAAGAACTGAACCGTTTATCATCAAACGGTAACTCTATCAATTGTCCAATCAAACCTCTTCAATGTCCGAAAGAAATTTTTAGCTCATAGAACTGAAGTACCTTTGATTGGAGTTACATCGAAAACCGATACGGATCAACGACAGCAGGGAATGTTGAACAGTTTTCCCAATAAACTTTGATCAAAGCAACCCGACCATCATCGTCGTCGCCGTCGCCTTCGTGAGAACTTTAGCAGCAGGAGCAGCAGCCTACCTTGTCCGGACGGTTCCCGTAACAACATGAAATGCATTCGATATCGGTACAAAACATAACTGATATCCTCCAGATCCAGGTAAAACCGAAGCACTCATCAAATAGCAAAATCCTGCATTATCAGTTTGATACTGTTGAAACGACTTTGGCTTTCCCGTGAAGTCCAATCCCATCCAGCATCATCGGTTCGGAATTCGTTATCCCGGCGAACGATTATATTCCATGCTGCTTCCAACCCCTGGCCACCTCATCCACTCCACACGACTTTTTGATCCCAATCATCCAAATTTGGGCTTTGAATTTGTTCATCACTTTTATGCAGTCCGGTGTCCGAAAAGCGGATAAAGGTCCGGCGCACGTCGGCATTCGTTTTTACTTGATAGGTAGGTAGGTATCTGTGTCTCTCCGCCTCTTCTGATGGGTAGCGGATTTTTAGTTAAACCGAAGGCACATAAGCTCTCGTTTTACGGATCCTGGTTACCGTGTTATGGTATGGTAGTATGTTTCTTTTTTTTTTAATGATTGGACGCAGTTCACTGAACTACAATCGGATCAATGGAAATGAGAGATTATTTGCAAACGGGAAACGGGGATAGATTTTGTGCCAATTCAATAACTAGATTTTTTTTCCCCGTTCCTGGTTTAGCGCTAGAAATGTCTATGTACTGCGAAAGATCGGTATCATAATTTATTCGGAATGTTGTTGTAACTTGCTTACATTTTATGTTAATTACGGATCAAACAAAAATAAATCAATGCTTGCTTCAGGATGGATCTAAATTGATATTTGTTTTGGAATCACATTGAATGTTTTGGAAGAATTGGTCCTTCCGCTTGGGATTGAATACAAAGTGAATAAAAGTTTCATTTTCACTGAGTATGAGTAATAAATGTTATCAGCTCTCCGGTGCGTCACAATCTTGAACAGTTTCGCAACGATATACTGGAATGGACAATGATGCCACGAATAAAAACTTTAGGACCCAATCAAGTTTATAGTGCAACACACCCCAGTGACGAAAATGATGATTATCAGAATACTAAAATCCTTTTACGAAGTACTTGCAGTGAATTTCACGATTTGAGAAAGTAAATAATGGTTCAACTGAGTTCGGCAAAAATCATGACACAGCATAAAACAGAGGCTTTCTCTGATTTATTCTCCGTCTACAATCAAACTATCGCATCAGATCTTAGATGCTTCCAAACATTTTATTTTCCAATGGAAATCTGCTTTTCACCGATTTGGTATTTGTTCCTACAGGTACCGCAGCAGTAGGCGGTGCGTTTTTGGTTTCAATAGGTTTTATCTTTGCTTTCCTATGGCAACTGCTCAGGATTTGTGAAGGCAAAGCCTTTCAAGTGCGATAAGATGAAAGACTTACCGCAAATCCGAGAAGTTAAAGCCTGTCAACGTTAAATTTTGGACACTTCTTTTTCAGTATAGATTTTGAATTATTTCACGGATCTCTCCACTCTGTTGACATTCAGTAAAATTGCGTCGATTCAAGTGGAAGAGCGCAAACGCATTTTGTACGAACTGCATCAAAATCCATATTTATCGGTACGCGATCTTGCCGAGAAACTAAAACTACCGAAAAGTACCTCGTTTACTGTTTGCAAATCATTTGACCAGCGCTTGACTGTGGATTGGAAGAATGGAAGTGGAAATAATCGAAAAGTATGCTCCCGACAAATGGAGAAGAAAGTGATAGCGATTATTGAGAAGAATCCCAATCTTTCTGTACGAAATGTAGCTCGCAAAGTTGAGAAGTCAAAATCATACGCACAAAAAGCAAAGCAGAGGCAAGGACTAAAGGCGTACAAAGTGAAAAAAGTACCCCCGTGATGACAAGCAAAAACTGCAAAAACTCGTGAAACATTTTCTTGTATCATAATGGGCGACAAAAAGATGTTCACACCGCAATGCAAAAAAACGCCGTTGCCGAGCATTTCCGGACAAAGAAAGTGTCCGAATTCCCGAAGAAGTATTTGATTTGGCAGGCCATTTGTAGTTGTGGTCGAAAATCTAAAAGTGTCGTCCCTACCGGCAGTATCAATAAGGATTTGTACGATAAAGAGTATCTGCAAAAGCGGTTGCAACCGTTTATCAGAAGCCATGACTCTCCCGCTCTGTTTTGCCTTAATTGACCTCTTGCGAAATCCGTCCGCGAATGGTATAAGGTACAAGAATTCAAATATATGCAAAAAACGGCCAATCCACCAAACTGTCCAGAGCTTCGCCCAATATAGAAGTACTGGGCTCTAGTAAAGCGGAAACTAAGAAAAAAGATGATTTCAAGTGAAAATGGAGAATCGTCACTGCGATCGTATCTGAGGATATCCTACGGAACCTGATGGCGGGTGCATCACAGAAAGTTCGAGAATTTTACGGAAAGAAGGATAAACTCTGAATCAATCGTTTGTAATCTAGATTTATTGTATTGTATTTTCTATTATTGTAAAAAGAACAATCGGTTTTGTTGAGTTATTCGTAAATTTGTTTTGCTGCTATTGATTTGGTGTCCGAAATATAACGTGAACAGGCTTTACGAGTAGCTGACAGTGCAGTAAAAAGTCATAACAACCCAACGCGATTAATCAGCCGATAACTCATTCCAGGGGCTGATTTCCAAAGTAGCGCGTGTGATGAAATCGTTGTGCTTGTTTATTTTCAAAAAATGGTCTCGCAATGTATTGTTCTTACTATAAAACATAAGACGTGAGAGCGCAATAATGAAATATTCGAATGATATTCATCATTAAATGTCATATGAAAATGACAGTGTATAAACACTTTCTATAAGCACTGTTAGACAAAGTTGAATTAGTAGAATTAGTCAAGAGATACATTCAGTTTTTTTCCTCTGTTATGGACAAAAACCACTGCGACCAGTAATTTGATCTATTTTAGTATACCCCGTATCCTTTGTTTAGTGCAAGTCGAGTTACTTCAATATTTACTATTGGGAAATGATGAAGTACTCGCTGTTGTTACAGTTGTCACTGTTTGTTTTGTTGGCAATGTCAAGTTTTATTGAAAGTTTCCACTGTTTTAACCCTTTGTGAGCGACAGCACTCTTCAAAGTTGCGCCCCTTTATCAGTCAAAACCGGATTCATTGCAAACAAAACAAACAATAACGCAGATACTTACCATGCATCAGAACCCTAGTCCTAACAAATTCAAACTAAGGAGTGTATCGAAACTAAGCTATCCACAAACTTTCTTTCAAATTATGTTGAAACCCGATATTTTATTCATTCAAAAAATTGATCCTTTATTTTGCGAGGTTAAACTTGAACATAATGAAGACCGGATGAAATTTAAGTTATTCCTTCACGAATTTTCGAACTTTGGATCGAATGCTCTTCATCAAGTTCCGGACAAGTGTTGCATCGCATTTTTTTGACGCTTGAGCCCAAATTTTTTTGAACTCCTGCATGTACCCAGCTGCCTTACCAGTCTTCTTGAAGACCCTCTTTACGATTGCCCAGTAACGTTCGATGGGTCGAAGCTGAGGGCAATTTGGTGGATTGATGTTTTTCTCAACGAAATCTATACCCTTTTCCGCAAGCCAATTGAGAGTGGTTTTGGCATAGTGAGCCGACGCTTAATCCGGCCAAAACAGTGGAGGTGTACTATGCTTCTTATATAAATGCAACAATCTCTTCTGGAGACACTCAGATCTAAAGATTTCCGCATTTATAGTTCCGGTAGTGTAAAAAATGGTTGATTTCCAACCACAGTAACATATTGCTTGCCATACCAGTACCTTTCGACCGAATTTCTCCACTTGAATCGACCTTTCCGCATCGCTCACATCCTCTCCAACGACGGCAGTAAAGTATTGTGGACCTGGAAGGGTTTTTGAGTCCTCCTTTACATAGGTCTTATCGTCCATCAAAACGCATGCATCCGGACGCTGCAAAAGACGCGAATACAATTTCCGGGCCCTTGTTGCTGCTCGCTTCTTCTTTTCTCACCTTGTTTGGAGATTTTCTGCTTCTTGTAGGTCTTCAAGTGGTTTCACCTCTTGATACGCTGGATCATTCCGAGACTCGTTCCTGCTTTTTTGGCCAAATCACGTATTGACATTGATTTGTTCTTCATGATTAGAGACACCACTTTCTGCTCCAGTTTCGGGTTGGAAGAACCGGGTTTTCTGCCTCTTCCTGGTAGCTCATCCAAAGAATAGTATTCCCCAAACTTATTAATGATGGTTTTAACACTCGCATGATGAATTCTAAACCGCTTCGCCAATTTTCGCATAATAATACCCTTCTCACTTAGCCATGTGTCCAGAACCTTAATTTTCACTTCCTTTTCAATACGCTACATTTTGAAAACGCAGAATTTGAACCGCACAAACAAGTAAACAAAAGAAAGCTGACAGTCAAACGCACAGCATGCAGTGTTCAGAGCATAAAAAACCATCACAAATACATTCGTACAACGCAAATGCATGTGGATAGCTTATATTCGATACATTCCTTGTAGAACATCAAACAGAAAATGAGAATTCACATAAATGAAGACTAATCAAAGCTAAATGAAGACTAACCAAAGCTCATCCTCGGTGACACAATACGAGTATTGTCGCTTTTCACAAGACATAAAATGTAATAAGGACAATTACACGTTCCTTTGACTACAAAAACAAATATGCTCCCTAGTTTGAATTAATTCGGACTAGTGTTTGGTGGCAGATCTGATGCACCGTAACGCACCACGAAAAGGTGATCTACCAGTGTTTCAGTTTCTGAAACAAATTATCGGTAAATTTATACAAATAAACGAAACTACTATTAACAGCACTGGCAGCTGCTTTAAGACGAATCATGTTACCTATAAGGTTTCCATTCCAAAGGTCAAAAATGCAGTCGAATACTTGCCACACACACTGAGGAAGTGATTCAAAGAACAGAAATTTGGGTCAGGCAAAACTCCGTTGTGAGAATGTTGTCGACAAATAATCAACGGATTTCATGACATCCTGAGTTTGGTATCCATTGATTACAAAAACGCTTTTCACTGAATCCACTATAAGAACTGATTGAGAACTCCTCAACTTACGGCATAAACCAAAAATGCCTGAATTTTTCAGCAAAACTGAGACCAAACATAAGCAATCCGATCGTAGCAGACCCAGCCAGTGATGCCAGATACTTTTTTCAAGCTCATGTAAATGTCTGTATTTGTCTGTAGGGTTTTAATTTTACAAAACCACGGTGCTTCAATGCACCAAAAAAAAGTCGAAAACTGCTATTTATTGATGCTGACAAACGAGTACAGGGTGTCTCACAATAGGTGTCACTAAAACAAAATGTGGTAACATAAAAAAAATCAACCAAATCATAGCACTTATTTTTCATTTGAAAGATACATGTTATTGAAATAAACCATATTAATTCATTTCAAATCTCTCGACCTTTTCCTTGATAACTTTGGCGTTAACGCTTTGTAAACCCATCGCAGCTTTCATGCATGATTTTCTGAGGAGTTTGGTCCCAAATATCAACCAAATGTTTCTAGAATCGATCTAAAGTAAGCCCTTTCGTAGGGCCTATAACTATGCTGAAGCATATAACTTCAAACAAAGTAGTCGAAAGGGTTGATATCCGGTAAAGATGCAGGACATTCTGTGGACTTCTTTTTCGTTTAAATAAAACTGTTCTCTTTGACGGTTGGTCATCCAGTTCTTTATTTCAATTCAGTTACATACCTCCAATGTTCTTAATAATAGTACTTCACTAAGCTAACAATTTTAAGTGGGGGAAGCCTAGATGCAACCAATTGCTGATCGACCAATCATAGTACAGTAAAACTGCCAAAACAACTACCAATATGTGCACGTGAACACGGCACTGGTTTGCTCTAGCTGTGCGCTGAAGGCTTATGACAAAATTAGGGAGAAAGAACGAAAATGCAAAGCGCACTGAGAGTTCTGTTAAATGCGGTGCCATGAGACCATTTCCAGAATTATGCAATATGGTATCGATTATCCAGTCGACACTTCGATGCATGGGAACCCACAGGTTGTTGCACTTGTGTGGTACTAAAACTGGTACTAAAGCGCATCTACTTATGCATGGGAATTGTTCTAAGAACGGTCAACTCATTTTCAAGTGGGTAGTAACTTTCATAGAAGAATTTTGAAACTTCTAATTTATGATCATTTTGGAAAATGTGTTACAGTAAAATTCTTCGCTCGTGATGAAATCAGGCAAATTTTTCGTGCACCACGCTTGTGTCTTCTTTGTTTTGTGAGTTGGAGCTGAGTTCTGTATGAAACAATATGGTGTATTCCCATACAGCGTTGAACCATGAGGAAGCAGATGGTTCTTCAAAACCTGCTCGGTGTAAAATTCAGTGTTGATTTTTACGTTAGGTTCTATGAAAAGAAGAGGAAGATTTCCTTTTCGTGAAACGGCGAACCATACCATAATTTTTTATATATTCTGATAGCGTTCTACAACTAGTTTATCTCTTAGAATATTGACGAGAATTTTGCCATACACACGATTATATTTTTTATTATGATTGTCCTGAAGGAGAAAGAGCTTTTCATCCGAAAATAAAATCTCGCAGTAACCGTGTCGAGCCAAAAGATTCCTGCTTCATTGGACCCTGACTTGTTTTTGACGCTCCGTCAACCCGTGAACCCGTTGTTTCTTGTACGGCTTGCATTTCAGATCATGTCTGAGGAGCCTGTTCGTTTAAGCATGGGACATTTGAAATTTTTTGCTCAATTTTCGGCCAGGTACGGCGGGATTACATCTTATTTGCTCCCTCACACAGTTGATCTTTTTCTCTCTGGCACCTCCATTGTGTTGAATATGGACATTTCCAGTTTCCTTGAGCCGTTTCAAGGTACGAAAAACAAAACGCTTACTCACTCCGAATTGCTTAAGGCTGTTGAATATCTGACACGGTCTTAACAAATGTAATTTTAAAACTTGCTCCCGTATGGCTTCCATGGTAGCTGATGAATATAAACAAACGGAAACGTTTATTTCAGCAATATGCTGTCAAAAAAATACACTCAAAACTGGTATAATCAATACCACTGTTAAAATTACCCAGCTAAAATAAACCAAGACTGAAAATAGGTGACACCTATTGTGAGACACACTGTAGAGGTAAGATTAGTCCACCACTGAAAATCTCAATTGCCGGAACTCGTCGCTGATTGGTTGAACTGATCAATAATGTTAAATCGTTTGATAAATTGAAAAAATGTTGGATGGGCTTTTGCTCTGATATTGTAAGGATCAATTAACTAAACTGGAGGGTATCGTCGGTATGGTTCATTTTTATTACAGCAGCGTATGTAGAAATTCATCATGTCATGCTTAACTTGTTGCTTCTAGTGTATTCGTTGATCAAGGCACTTTGACTCCTTCGTACAGTTTTTCCAACTCGCAGAAATTTTTGGGAATCAGGTCCACAAAGCCAGGGTTCGTCAATGCTTTTAAATATCCTGGTTTCAAGAAACAATCCTATACCAAAAATATAAATTTGCTAGTTTCTGTTTTCACCAGTGTAAGATGTGGTGAATTGCGACCAAGTCCAAGTGGTTTGTTGAATCGCTGAGACTTTCTTAATTTTTCCATCCTGCTTGGCGTCATGGCGTCCACTGATGTATCGTGAAAACTAAAATATACTCTTCAGACTTCCAGCTTGAAAAACACGCTTAACAACTTGGTCCAAAGGAAGCCATCGGCTCGCGGACGGATGTAACATGATTCTTATTGAATTTCTAAGATATCAATTTTAACAGAGTTCAAGTCATCATACAAATAATACAAATCACGAATAATTGTCATTCTCCTTTACTGAAAATTCAACATATTGGATAAGTTCAGGTGAAATAACAAAAGCTTTTAAAACAATCTAAAAATAACTGGACAAAAGAATTCGTTTTACATAAAATTGATCAGAAAAGTTAGTTCTAATTAAGTTTTTGAAAACTTTAATAATTTGTATTCAATCCTTTCTGCAAAATAACTGCTTTCAAGCGATTTTGCATTGAACGCACCAGTTTTTCGCATACAGAGGGCTCGATCTTATTCCATTCTTCACGAATAATTCCTTTTAGCTGCTTCTGTGAAGTTAATTGAGGTTCCCGAATGCATCGATCAAGTACAAGACATGAACCCGATTGAACATTTGTGGGTTGTAAGGGGTTTTTGTGGGGCTGGTGTTTTAAGCTGGTGAGGAGTATTGTAAAGCAGCCATAGACGAACAACTTCTGCGGTGTGCTTTGGATCGTTGTCTTGTTAGAAATAGAAATCGCTTCCTATTCTCAACTTTTCAGCACTCTTCTTCATATTTTGTTTCATCCATACAGCCCCAGACCATTACTGAAGATTCTCCATGTTTAACAGTGGCTTGAATGTTTTTCTTCTGCAGCTCAGTTCCTGGTTTCCGCCACACTTTAATGCACCCGTCAGACCGGTATTATCAGAGAATAGCACCTTATCCCAGAAACCGGTTGGGTGGTTTGAACTTCTTTTCCACTGAAATCTCGTATCTCTGCACGTATTTTGACGATGAAGCTTTCGGTTCTTCCTCAATAATTTGTATGATTTTCCGCTGTTACCCTTCTGATAACTTGCACGGATGACCTTTCCTAGCTTTATTTCCGAAGTTTTCGCTGTTCTTATGTCGTTTGGACCCTAACATCCACTGAACAATAACAGTTTCAACTATATGCAGGGTATCCAGATTGTTTGAAATGCGAAAAACAAGAAAGTTCATTCATATGACGAATACTTTAGTCCACGCTAATATGTGAAGTTTGACTATCGCCTTCTAGTTTCTGATATAAATGGAGTTGCTTGCACTAAAAGGTGTGCATGTAGGATAAAGAAAATGTAGCAGCATATTTTTCATAAGAATAATTCAATTGATAACATAAATAATTTCCATAAAGTAACTCATATACTCTAAATAAATGCATGCCGATTACTTATGTCCATCAGTGTACGATTCTCCTGACACATCCATTTTAAATCACATGCAATATTCGTACATGAATATGATGCACACAATGCAAATGAATGGCAACAACATTTATGTGCGAATAAATTCGAACAGTCGATTTTGATAAGAACTAACAGAACTAACAGAATAACAATCAGTGAATCAGCCTTTTAAAACAGCCAGGCACATACTATCACTTCTACATCTCTCACTGGTACTTTTTTCGCCTACTATGTCGTGTGTGACCTTCCCTATTGGCTTGTTTTTTTTTTATTTGGAAGTTCGCTGAAATGAATGTCTGTATGTATATGTCTGTAATATTTTCCCAATGTCTGTATAATGTATGTAATCTGTATAAATACAGATATGTCTGTATATCTGGCATCCCTGGACCCAGCTGATAAATTGGCAGTTGCCCCCTTTGGTCTAAGATTGTTTCAAGAAATTAAATTGTAACAGCATCACTGGCTACTTGCATTTGTATGCCAATGACAATCATGTAAGGTCCAGCTTATTAGGCAGTTTACTTGTGTTGGAAGCAAAAATATATAGTAAACATTGCTGGATAAGAGAAAGCCGACGTCAAACTACCATAACAATCCGCACAGCGAAGCGAGTTTGACGTCACTATACATTTCCTTATCTTACGAATACCGTTAAGGGAAGGTCTATTACTTATGGCACGCAATAAGAGGGGAAGGGAGGGTTTGGGAAAACGTGACAATCCATACAAAAACCGTGACAAGTCCCAGTCAAATCCAACAAAGAGGCAACATTCTATGAATCTCAGCCCCATGTTTTGCGTTTATTGGAATCGGATGAAAAATGAAAAAAAAACTTCCAGCCTATCACTGAAATCTTCCAGAAACTATTCTAAACACAGAAAAAAATAATTAATTTAATAAATAAATAATTTCCTAGGCAAAGGAGGTGCTCAGCAAACACAGGATCGTATATGATAGCGGATAAGAGTTAAAAGTGGAGGCGGTAAACGTACATTTTACAGGAAGTTAAATGGAAGCATGTACGTATATCGCCTCCACTTTGTACTTATATCCGCTATCATATACGATTTTGTGTTTGCTGGGTGTAAACAACGCAATTGGTTGTAGTCTTTGATGCGCCATACAACAATGTTTGAAATCTTTCATACAACAGGCTTGATTCAGGCGTTATCTGGCTTAAATTTTACATTAAATATCCCATTATTTTCTGCCAAATCTAGCATTCTCCTTATGTGCATATGATAATGCAGAAAATTCAATGTTTCTGTTTATCTGTGAAGTCTTCGAAAAACACCATTGAATTTTTCTATTAACTTCACTGATGCCGCTTAGGGATCGAACATTAAGAACGACACGCAAATATGCTCATTACACGCCCCTTCCACTATAGACACGTATTTTGTATCGACATAAACAAATGTTTATTTGGGTCGTCAATCCCTAATAAAAGCGTGACGTACTTAATAACCATTCCCTTAGAAATTTTCTGAAGTCAGTTTGAAACTTTAGTGAAGTCTTCTAGAAACTCTTTTTGAGTATTTTCGCTTTGAAATGAGTTGAGATTACTGATATGTGACTCATTCTAATCATGATCAAGTTGTTGTAACCAATTTAGACGGTTGTGTGCTTCTCGTGCTCCTTTTATGTCCACTAGGAACTTCGAAGAGGTATTCTGAGAGGTTTAAGTATGTTCTCTAAAAGCTTGTTCAAGTCTTTCTACACTGAAATCTTCGTTTCAGTATCTTAGAATTGAAATCTTCTAATAACATCACTGAAATCTTCTAGAAACTTCACTAAGCCTTTAAGGTACTTTACTGAGCCCCTCTAGAATCTTCTCTTGCGACTTAGTCTCTCTTGCGTCACTAAACTATAATAATTTGTTGCAGCAACTTCATAGTGCACTAATTAAGTCACATTGAAGTTACTTCAACTGGTTAGCAATAAGTGTGCTGCTAGGATAGCAACTTCCAAGAAGTATTCTAGTATGTCCTCTCAAACTTTGTAGAAGTCTTCTAGGAAATTTACTGAAGTCCCCTAAGTTTTTCACAAATGTTGTCAGAAAACGTGGTTGCGATCTTCATTTATGCCTTCTTGAAACGTTAATGAAACTTTTAAAATCTTTACTAAAGTCTTATACTTTTCCGACGTTATCTTAAAACTTCGCTTCATCGAAAAATTCTGAACTGAAATCTACATCTACATCCTAAATTTGCCACTACAGAACAGGAAACGTTGAAGTCATGGTTGAAAGCGGAAAAAAATGTCGGTTCAAGCGTTGTACAAAATCGTATGCGTGGTATTAAGAAGAAAGTTCGGGCTTTTGGATTTGGTAAAGAAATTTACTGTAATAAAAAAAACCAAAACAAAGATTATACATTGTATTTTATTCCCTGACTATTTCATGACAATCGGTTGAGAGATTTGTTTTTGAGGACGCTGTTTAAAGTGATGCAATTTATCTGTGGACACCCTTTGATGTCTTGCAGATGGTCAACTTTGTAGTTCGGTGAACTTCGTTCGATCTAACCGCCCTTCGGAGTCCAAAGTATACACGATTGCAAGCCATAATGCGCCTTTGTATTTTGTTTTAATTCTATGCAACTTGCTGAAATCGATTTTTTCTGTAGTCCCGCAGAAACTTTGTTGAAGTCTTCTGAAAATTTCTTTTTAGTCTTCAATGGGCTTAGATTTAGTTCCATGCATGTTGCTGAAACCTTCTAGGAACTTTGCAGAACTTTGCCTAGAAATTGCACTATAATCTTCTAGGAATTTCACCGAAGCTTTTTATGAGCTTCCGTGCAGTTTACATAAACTTTACTGAAGAGCTTGGTGGAAGCTTTATTGTCTTATAGTTACTCACTGAAATCTTCTAGCAACTTTGCTGACTTCTTGTCGGAACTTTGCTGAAGACATCTGGAAACGTTGTTGAAGTCTTTTGAGAACTTTGCTGAAGTATTTTAAGAACGTCACTAAAGCCTTTTAAAATCGCGTAGGATATTCTTTGAAGTCTTCTAGAATTCAGAGAGTATTGCTAAAATTTTCTACGAATTTCTCTGCAGTCTTCTCGGAGATAAACTAAAGTTCAATGAATGTGTATCTATTCTACGAAATTGGTTGAAGTCTTATATAAGTATTGATGAAGTCTCTAAGAAGTTCACTAAGCCCATCTAGGTACTTTTGTGAACACTTTTTGGGAATAGACTTAAACATTCTAAGAACATCACTTAAGCCTTAGAAGAACTTGACTGAAGACTTCTGAAACTTTTTTGTAATATTCTGACAACTTCACGGATTTTCTTTTAGCAACTACACTGAAGTCTTTATTTATTTATTTATTTGTTTCACTTTTTTCATCTGACTAGCAGTCTTAATGGAGTTTTAATGGGGAAAAGCCTGAATGATTCGGCCGCATGAAGATAGAGGTATAATTTCCGATGAATGTCTTCTGAGAACATTGTTTATATCTCTTGAATGCTTTGATTTACTATTCTAAGCACTATGGTTAAAGTCTACTAGAAACTTCAATAAAGTTAGCTGGGATCGCTCTAGGAATTTCACTAAAGTCTGTTATGAATTTCGATGAAGCCTTTCGGCCTGTGTATATGCCACGTAGACTCATTTTTGGAAATTTTAGACACCCTCACCCCTCGCAGACAATTCTCCATACATTATCGTAGACTTTGGTCAGCCCCCCTCCTCCCAGAAAAGGCCTCAGGTTTATGAAGAGCCCCTTTTGAGAATCTTGCTAAAGCCTGATAAGGAACTATCGTAAACTATCCTAGGAACTTTGCTAGAGGCTCTGAAAAACATCACTGAAGTCTTCTTTGATCTTTGTTGAAGTCCTATGGCAACACGATTAAAGTTGTAAGCTTTGCTAAAATCTTCTATGCACTCGGTTGTAGCCTGCATGCAATTTCACTAAGGTATGATTTAGTCTTCACTAAAGTTTTTTTGAAACTTGGAATCTATTTCTGTAGGACTTCGCTGAACTTTTTCAGATTCATCGGTGAAGTCCCCTAGAAACTATTCTCGGATTCTAACTTTAGCTATTTCGCAATTTTGCTGGAGCTTTCAAGTAACTTCACTGACGTTTTCTAGAAACTTCTAGAACTTAACTGAAATCTTCAGGGAACAACACTGGTGTCTTTTCAGAACCGTTTCTTTAGATTCAGACTTGTTTGCCAAATTTCAAACTGAGGAAATTGGTTTTTGATCGAAAGCCCCAGCTACCCGCTGATGATCCTTAACACTGTACGGACGACTTGGATTTCCAAATGTTTGATTTTGATCGATAGTCAAACGTTCTTTGAACCGTTTTATGGTATGTGTAACTGTTGATACAACTCTCAACTGTATTCCCAATATCTCGATGTGAAGCATCTTTATATTTGAAGTGAGCGATCTTTTAGTACAATCTAATTATAGTTTTACTCAGAGGTTCAAAAGTTGGAGAAAAATACGTGGGGTCCAAATTTGTGGTGGACACCCTTTAGTTTGATTGAAAACCAAGTTAATACGAAAGGAAAATTTGAACAGTTGATTGGTAAAAGAACTATCTGAAGTAGCCTCTTTGTCCAGAACTACTTTGATCAACTGAACACACGAATGTACACATATTATAGCATTTCAAGTATTCTGGAATAATTTAGATGAGCATTGAAAATCAATCACATAGTATTAAAACAAAAACAGTAACTGGGGCTTCATAGCGGAGTCGATAAACGCGTCGGTTCTTGAAGAAGTAGGTCAAAAATTCGTTTCCCGATTCAGTCTTTTTCCAGAACTATGAATATGCGTCAAAGAGCACTAATCTGACAGGAGGGAGAACCCTGTAGGGCGTGCAAAGCCATGAAGAATAAGACGTAACTTGTGACGGTCACGTAATTGACAGCATTTTTACTACCCACCTAAAACGTTATTCACAGAACGAAATAAAGAATATATTGTCAAGTTGGTTAGTGAAAATCTTATTGCCTCAACGTGACAACCATCGCCAAAACGAGTGCTACATGAGCCTTTGTCATGAGGATTATAAGAACAAGCGCTGCCATTATAATTTTGGTCGCTTCGTGTAGGATTACAACTTTCGAAATTAGTAGGCCGTGCCATGTTGATTTTGTTTACCGTCAGTAATTCCCTGGAACAAATCCAACTGAAAACGTTCCCCATTTCGTTTCTACTGGAAAGAAAGCAAACCACTCGATGCATGAAAGCAACCACAATCAGCTCGAGGGGGTCGAACAAATTGAGCTCGACCGACATTATCCGATACGAGACGAAACGATTCGTTCAATCACACACCGACCGGCTGGATGGAGATGGTTGGTCGAACGAGAGATGTGCATTAGGCTGGGTCAAAATTAAAATTCTAGTTCCCTAATAATTTTTGGAAGCCTTTTGGGTCCCATAATAACTGTGCAAAATTTCAGCTCAATCGGTGAAACTATATTTTTGCTCTCGAGGTTTTAATTTTACATAGGATTTTATATGGGAAAACTTACTTTTACATTGAATAATCTGGCGAGGTGACCCGTTGCCATCTAAAAATAAGTGAACCAAATTTTCTTCTTGGAAATATTCCAAAGAAACTTTTCTTTGAAGACTGCAAAACGATCCGACGATTGTGGAAAAAGTTATTGAGCTAAAACTGATTACAATCCAAACGAACGGCTCACTGAACTGTTTTTCCTAACAACACTGCCACCTGCAGCATGGCCTGTAGCCTGCTGCTGTTGGCGCGAAGCAACCACGTTGTTGTTGGGCGTTCACTCGGCATGTTAACGGCATGTGCACAAATTTTGTGCAAAAACATGTAAAAAATTGCGAATAAATGACCCCGTTAAAAATAATAGGTCCACTATACCGGAAGCATGTGCACAGTACCACCCAAACCAAAGATACTATGCGCATGACATAGGCTTTCCTCCATGCTGAGTAAACGCCTCACAACAACGTGGTTGCTTCGCGCCGACAGCAGCAGGCTACAGGCCATGCTGCAGGTGGCAGTGTTGTTAGGAAAAACAGTTCAGTGAGCCGTTCGTTTGGATTGTAATCAGTTTTAGCTTAATAACTTTTTCCACAATCGTCGGATCGCTTTGCAGTCTTGAAAGAAAAGTTTCTTTGGAATATTTCCAAGAAGAAAATTTGGTTCACTTATTTTTAGATGGCAACAGGTCACCTCGCCAGATTATTCAATGTAAAAGTAAGTTTTCCCATATAAAATCCTATGTAAAATTAAAACCTCGAGAGCAAAAATATAGTTTCACCGATCGAGCTGAAATTTTGCACAGTTATTATGGGACCCAAAAGGCTTCCAAAAATCATTGGGGAGCGAATATTTTTTTCTTTCATATGTCCGTGTCCCAGGCTAATGTGCATATGTATGTATTCAAGTATCTCTGAAGTTTATTCAAGAAAGAGAACCATAGTCTATAAACAATAAACAAACTCACATTGAAGACAAAGAATCACACGAGCTGAATATGCAGCCGGGGAATGAGGTGAGAGGGCATGGCAAAATGGCGCTATCCACGCTCAAAGTGTTTGGCTCTCATGAATATTAATGGACCAATTTCGGAATGATGGCTGCCGTCGCATGCTCGGGAACCGAAGGAACCAGTGGGAAGCAATGGAGGGTTGATTTTTACGGGTTAAAGCAACGATGGTCGGTTTGGTCTGGTTCTTTGCTCGGATTACTGCTTATGCAGTTTGAAAAGCTTGGTAATAGTTTCATGATGTTTTCGATGACTTTGCTCCTTTGATTGTTCTTCATGGCTGCTTTGTTAATCAAAACCTGGACCACCTTAATTGAACGTTACGTGATTGGAATATTAAATTGACTATCGAGGGCTATTGCGCTCGGTGAGAATGCTGTTTAACATTGGATGCCTTCTCCTTCTGGAAATTAAGTCAATTATGCAGATTCGATTCAAGAGGAAGGTAGAATTTAAGAATACGAACCCTTGACCACGGAAAAGTATTTCTGAATTAAATTTTTAAATTAAATTGCGTAATTTTCAACTAAAGTTGAGTTGAACTACAGAATTGAAGTAAGATGCGTTTCAAAGTTCACAGCCTTACCATCCAAACATAATGATAACGGAAATGGAACGGCAACGTCAGCGGTAATTATCCAAAAAAAGGATCGTGAATGCACTGTAACCCAATGAAATATCCATCGATCCAAGTAAAACACTCAGTTCTAAGTCGCATATGTTTCCATGTCCCTTCGGACTACCCATGTAATTCAACATCAGGCCATAACATCACACCTGTGAACTGCCATTCTGCCAACCCGGTTCACCTCTCGTTGGAATCCAAAAATTAATCAAAGCATGCTATCGACTTTTGGGGTAAAATCTGCTGAAACATGATTTTGAGAGACCCATACACAAAAGTATAACATTGTCTCCGGGGAGCTCGACGAATGAGATTTGCTTCTGTTCAAATAATTTCCTAAATCAATAACGGTCAGCCCGTCGGAGTTGGAAATTGAATTCAATATTTATGATAGTTTAAGTAGTTTTGACATTGTTCGCATCGATCGGAAATCCATGCACATTTGCATCGAAAATGGCGATAAACGGATTAGGGAAATTTTCTGCCACCCTTTTGGGTAACTTCAGTGACAATCCAAGGAAGAGTTGTGAAGGAAATATAGTGGCCTTCTGCTACAGTGGTATTTTATTATCTTACTATGTTTCTGTGCTAGAAGCGATTACTTTGATTCTTTATTGAAAATGAAATAGGATGAGCAATATCCGGGCACTAATAATGCATTTAATCCGCGTTAGCATTAATATTAGCATTGGCGTTTGCCCATCTCGTGGATGAAGCTACTATGAGAAATAATTCGTTGAAGATATTGCATGCCACCTTGAAACGGAACCAGTTACTGATCCGTTTATTCACGCAATAATCTCCACAAATACATTCCTCAATCGTTCACCTGGCCACGCCCGTGTAACCGTTGGAGATAGGGAGAATTTGGTACCTTAAGAAGACACGGGAGACCCTCGTTGTCTTGAGTAAATCTCAAAGGAAAAGAGAAATGAATAGTCGGGAGAAATAGTTAAACAGAATGCCCTGTTTGGTGTACAGAACATTCGTAGGGAGCATCTAGTCTAAAAAGGTTAAGTGATGCTCCATTTCTCTTCCAAGCAGTTGAGACTTAATCATTAACCAAAATAAATCTTGATGAGCTCTTTAGGACATAACAATTACGCAAAGAACTGTAAAATTTTCGCGACACAATTTCGTTCTATAACTTACAACAAAAAGATGTCCGTCGAGACTAGATAAACGTGCATGAGAAAAGTATGCCGCAAAGAATTCAACAAGCAGAATGGCACTCAACACTGAAAATGCCGGTAAGTCGTAGATGAAACAGGCCTATCTGTCAAAAGATGAGCTTTTTTCTAGAGGAATTTGCTGCGCTCATAAGTAATACATAGATGGAAAAAATAAACAAGTGAAGTGATCGCTTAAATGTTCCTATTTGTTAAAACAGAATGAAGCTGATATGCAGCAATATGTGCTCCAGCTTGAGTAAACACATTAAATTATGCATATTACACTTAAATAACCGAAAATAAATTGCACAATAGATAGCACCGTCGGCAAAGGAAAACATTCTTTGAGTCTTATTTATCATTTTTGCGGTTTGGTGGTGGCTCAATATGGGCGAATGTTCCGTTAGAGTCTCTTTTAGTGATGATGGATTACAAACAAATCTCAATTCAAGGTCTTTTGCTGCTAGGGTCACTAGCAAAGCGTAATGGCAACCGGTTGACCGTGGTGACTTAATTAGAGTGCCAAAAGGGCACCAAATCACTCTGACAGAGTTGCCACCGGACACCATTTATTTCATTGAAGAGTTCCACAGAGCACACTTTCAGATTCTGCAATATTTTAGGCTTTAGTCTCTGGTCACCACCCATACAACATACAGCTATGACGTTCAGCGGTTGGTGTGATACAACAAACAGAGAGCAGTAATCTCTAACTGATGCTATGTGGGAGATGACATTCGTGCAAAGGTCCTGTATATTTACCTTAAAGGTGTAAAGAATCGGGACCAAAAGCTAATTGAGTTTCAAACATATAAAGGATACTTAGCTGAATTCCAGTTGATCAAGTATGGAATAAGAAACAGGCAGCAAGAAAAACTTTGAAAAATAAAACGGTGCAAAAATGACAGCAAAAAATTTATCATGTTTCGCTTAGAGCACAGCACACTACGATCCTTAAAATGCATTCAATCCACATATGAATCGAAGGTTTCATTCAAATACGTTTGTTTCACCCTCCCAAGTGCTAGCTATGACGTTTTTAATAAAGGGTGTTCCGATCAAAATGGTTTGACCAAATTTTGATCGGAACACCCTTTATTGTGTGTGTGAGTCGATCAAAATTTTTATTAATAAGTCGAATTCTTTTTCTTTTTCAAGTTCAGTTAAAACAGAATGCAGGAAAAATATTTAGCAGGGCTTTCTTTTAATCGAATTCGAATTGCCGGGTCTTTCGTTTACCACTGGCCATAAGATGTTGTACAGTCTCCTTGTCCACTTTATACGCAGAACGCCAGTTTGCCTTGAACTGTTTCTCGCTCACAACAGTTTTATGAGTCTTCTTAAGGTTCCGCTTGATGATGACCCAATATTGTTCGATTGGACGGAGGTCTGGCATATTGGGAGGGTTCTTTTCCCACTCCATGGCCTTTTTCCGTAATGGCAACAAGCCAAATCCGGCCAAAATAGAACGGAATAATTTTGTCACTTCAGGAAAGGCAGTAGATGTTTTTATAGGCACTCACTCGGATAAATTTCCTAGTTGACAGTTCCGGTCGCAATTTTACCGTTGCTCTTCAAGCCACAGGTACATCTTCAAAATGAGTAGTGTGCCAAAATTTTTAATGCACGATGAACGGAAACGCATCAAGTTTAAGTTGACCAAATTTTGATCGAAACACCCTTTATATCTAAGGGAACCCGATAAAAACTCTTCCTTGGTTCAATGTCGGTGGCAATAAATGCTTACGTTAACCGTACAAACTTTCAAAGTCTTCTTCACACTAAAAAAGCTGCAAGCACAATTAAATTTCTTTTGTCGTGATGGATAGGCAGAAGTCAGTAATCAGGATTGGGCCCTTTCCTGTTGAGACATAAAAAATGCTGCGAATTAAATTAAACAAATTGTGGCATCATTCAAGTGAAGAACACGATTTAAATCGACTATTTGTTTTCTTAATGAAGTAAACCAACATCACACTTTGTGATTATCTCTAAGAGCATACTTTCTGTTGATTTAAATTGATTCGAATCGTTTTTTTTTTGTTTTCTTAACGAAGCAAACCAATCTGTCTCTTTAGCTGTTGGAATAAATCGGTTCCAATCGGCTTTCGAGCGTTATATTTTTATTTCGTTTTGGTTTATCAACAAGCGAACCACCATCACATTTTATGTTCATCCCGGCATCATCTCCAGCATATTTAATGTTGGTTTAAATCGCTCGAAATTGAATACTAGGCTTAGTTGTTTGTCTTCTCAATGAAATAAGCCACCATCACACTTTGTGAATGATAGCAACAGCATCCTTACTGTTGGTTTAAGTTGCCCAAGCGTTTTATATGATGCTACAGCGGAAAAGTCACCGCATCTGTTGTGGTATTCTCGGTTGTACGTTGTATGAATGAGGGCGCTTTGTCTCAAGGACTGTATCGAAAATAAAGTATCCGCATATATGTTTTCAAATCATATAAAAAAAGATGTTTTATTCAAACAAATGGATGATTCTTTATTGTACGGGATTGGACTTGAACATTGTGAAGGTCGGATGAAATTAATAATATTTTTTCACGAATTTACGAAATTTTGATCGAACACTTTTCGTGTGTTTCTTCACATTTTTTTGACACATAAGCCCGAATTTTCATTGTCGTCAAACAATAGTAGACCAATTTTTACATTTTGTTCCTAATCCTAGTTATAATCGAGGCTATGAAATAACGATTAGACTGAGCAGTGCCTGTTTTAAATTATTCATATGGCATGTTCTTCTCAATTCTATAGCATTGAAGTATTACTTCAATTTGGATTTTGTTGTTGTAAAATCAACTGTTTCGCTGTATAAATTGTAGGTTGCCGTCTGATTCAGAGGTCTAAAATTAACGTAGTCTGTGCGATTATGATTTGTAGTGAAAATATCTCGATTAAACCATTGCCGGGAGAGTATGTGTAGGGTTACCGGACCCTAACCAACACCGATTGGGGGGTAATTGATTTGTGTGAGGTGGTGAGGTGGTGGAATATACTGGACATCTCCATAAGAGTCGCCCGATTGTATTTTGATTGGGGAGTTTTTTTTTTTGGGGTTCCTTACAACCCTTTATCATACACAGCGTCAGTTATCCGTCCATCTATCTAATGCAACACACATCTTTTGTCTAACATACATTTTATTTACAAGATTTACAATACTACAACTATTTTACATCACAAACAATTAACGCAGAACATTCGTTTCTATTGTGGCTCTGCTCCTATGCATCCTTCTCGAGAGTCGACACGATAAAAACTCTGCTGAATCAATGCGATACGAAACAATGCCGTTAACAAACGAAAACCTTGCAAACTCTCGACGTTTTTATAGTATTTGAATGCTGATAAATCTGTAGCGAGCTTCATAGGATGGGAGAGGAAATCTTTCCCAACCTAATTTACGTAGTGCAAACAATAAAAACTATTTTTGTACAGGCTGTATTCGCCCTTCATGAATGACTGAGAAAAATGACCAGACTTAACTACAATATTCAAGTATTGAGCTCACAAAGGCAATGTATACTGTTTTAATTATGTAAGGGTCGTAAAAACTAAAGCGCATGACTAAAGCGTTTTATAAATGGAAGCATATTAAAGGGTGATACGGTCAAAATTTGGTCAAGGGAAAACGCGTGTAAATCGGTGAAATCGTTTATTTAAAAAATCAAATTAAATTTCTTTTTCAAGTTCAATTAGTACAAAATTCAGGAAAAATATTCAGTTAGGCTTCCGCTTTTCCAAATCCGAATTGCCGGGCCTTACGCTTGACCCTGCCATCAGATTTTGTACAGCCACCTTGTCCACCTTCTTCAGCGCAGAAAGCCAGTTTGTCTTGAACTGCTGCTCGTCCTATAGCAGTTTTTGGTCTTCTTTAGGTTCCGCTTGACAATAGCCCAGTATTTCTCAATTGGGCGGAGCTCTGGCGTGTTGGGAGGTTCTTGTCGCTGGGAACCACCTGCACGTTGTTGGCGGCGTACCACTCCATGGCCTTTTTACCGTAATGGCAAGATGCAAATCCGGCCAAACAGTACGGAACAACCGTGTTTCTTCAGGAAGGCAGCAGACGTTTATTCAAACACTCTTTCACGTAAATTTCTTGGTTGACAGTCCCGGAAGCTATGAAAATGCTGCTTTTCAAGCCACAGGCACAGATGACTTGCCAAACCAGATATTTCTTTGCGAACTTTGACAGTTTCGTGTGCTTGAAAATATCTGCTACCTTTCCCTCCTTTGCCGTATAAACTCCTGTCCCGGAAGCTGCTTGTAGTCGGCTTCGACGTAGGTTTCGTCGTCCATTACCACGCAGTCAAACTTCGTCAGCATCGTCGTGTACAGCCTCCGGGATCACGCTTTAACCGTCGTATTTTGTTTATCATCGCGATTTGGAGTCACTACCTTCTTGTAAGTCGATAGTCCGGCTCGTTTTTGGCTCGATGCACGGTTGTAGACGATACACGCAGCTTATTTGCACCATCTCGAGGAGATAGGTTAGGTTTCGCTTGAAACTACCGGCAACTCTCTTTGTCGTCTCAGCGGCTTCCGGTTTTCGATTTCCCTCGATCCAGACTTCCTGGCTGTCGACAAACGTTCCCCAAACACTTTAATTACATTTGTAACGGTTGATTTGGCAACTTTTAGCGATTTGAGCCAATTGAGAGTTGTTTTGGCGTATTGCGCTGACGCTAGCTCTTGCCAAAACATTTGAGGATACTATGCCTCTGCTAAAAAGGCAGCAACCCCTCCTGCGGACACTCAGATCGATAGATTTCCGTATTGATTGTTCTGACAGTGTAAAAAATGGTAGACTTCATACCGCAGAAAAATGTCTGCATGGTTTACATCCCGCCTACGACGGCAGTGTAAAATTGTGGACCTGGAAGAGTTGCTGAGTCCGCTTTGACATAGGTCTCGTCGTCCCTCAGAATATCATGCATCCTGTCGCTGCAAAACTCGTGAATACGATTTCCGGGCCCTTGTTGCTGCGCGTTGCCTCAATTTTGCACTTTATTTGGTGATTCTTGCTTCTTGTAGGTCTTCAGGTTGTTCCGTTTCTTGAAACGTTGAATTATTCTGACACTGGTTCTCGCTTTATTGGCGTATCGACGTATCGACATTGATTTGTTCTTCCGAATTAGAGCTACCACTTTCTGATCCAGTTTTGGGTTGGAAGATCCGGGTTTTCTGCCTCTTCCTGGCAGTTCATCAAAAAACAGTGTTCCCCAGACTGGTTATGATGGATTTTACACTCGCATGATGAACTTCGCCAATTGTCACATAGTTACACCCTTTTCACGTAGCCATGTGTCCAAAACCTTAATTTTCACGCCTCTTTCAATGCGCAGCATTTTGAAAACAAAGAATTTAAACCGTGCGAACAAGTAAACAAACAAAAGACAAGAGTCAAACGCACAGCATGATATGATGAACACATTAAAACTACCACAAATACACAATTATTTCCTCTATTATCGAAATTTGAAGCCCGGGACTGGTTCATCTCCCGTAGTCACTCAAATACCTTTTTGGGTATTTTCGGTACTTGTCCGGGATGAGATTCGAACTCGTGACTTTGGCGTGAGAGGTATGGATGTTAACATCTACGACGGCGTCGCTCCCCTCTTGAACATGTTCCTTGGAGAGATCCTAGAAGTTTCATAAAAAAATCCTAGAAGTCTTCAGCAGATATTGTTGAGTGTGGCGCATCCAATGTATCAAGAAAAGATACCCAAAGCCTTATGAGAAGCAAAAAACTGCCGAACAAAGTGGAGAATAAAAGCGACGTACTGCAACAAACAGGAAGAAATTGAATTCTCAAGTTCGACAGCGACCGGATGCATGCATTTTCAAGAATGACAAGACCTATGTGAACTCAAAACCCCTTCCAGGTCCCTCGCTCTATACTGCTGTCCTAGGGAAAAATTTGAACGATGCGGACAGGGCGATTCAAGAGGAGATATTTGGTCGAAAATTTTTGAAATTGCAAGGAAAATATTCCTGTGATTTGAAGTTCAACTGTTTTTACACTACCGGAATGATAAATGGGAACATCAGTGAGTGGGTAGATGAAAAAATCAGTCAAATTTTGTAAGAGCTTCAGTGACATCCCCAAAATATTTCACCGCAGATTCGTTATGAATACAACAAAAAAAAAGTTCATATAAGACTTCAGCAAGGTTCCCTGAAATCAGAAGGGTTCCTCTAAAGCATAAGTAAAATATTTAGAAGACACCAGCAACATTTTTAGTAGATTTCAGTGACGTTCCTATACGACAACTGCAACATGTTTGGAAGCCATCAGTGATATTTCTAAAATTTTAGCGATGTTTCTTGAAAACTTTAGTGAAATTTCTTGAAAGGACTATCAAAATTTCAGCATAGATTCTTGAAGAGTACAAAAATGTTCGTAGAAAACTTAGGCAAAATTTTATCGGTTCAGCATGGTTCCTCAAAGGCATTGGAGACAATATTAATAAGGAGTGTATCGAATATAAGCTATCCACATACATTTGCGTTGAACGCATGTATTTGTGATGGTTTTTAATGCTCTGAACACTGCATGCTGTGCGTTTGACTGTCAGCTTTCTTTTGTTTACTTGTTTGTGCGGTTCAAATTCTGTGTTTTCAAAATGTCACGTATTGAAAAGGAAGTGAAAATTAAGGTTCTGGACACATGGCTAAGTGAGAAAGGTATTACTATGCGATAATTGGCAAAGCGGTTTGGAATTCATCATGCGAGTGTTAAAACTATCATTAATAAGTTTGGGGAACACTATTCTTTGGATGAGCTAACAGGAAGAGGCAGAAAACCCGGTTCTTCCAACCCGAAACTGGAGCAGAAAGTGGTATCTCTAATCATGAAGAACAAATCAATGTCAATACGTGATTTGGCCAAAAAATCAGGAACGAGTGTCAGAATGATCCAGCGTATCAAGAGGCGAAACCACCTGAAGACCTACAAGAAGCAGAAAATCTCGAAACAAAGTGCAGAACAGAAGAAGCGAGCATCAACAAGCGCCCGGAAATTGTATTCGCGTCTTTTGCAGCGTCCGGATGCATGCGTTTTGATGGACGATGAGACCTTTGTAAAGGAGGACTCAAAAACCCTTCCTGGTCCACAATACTTTACTGCCGTCGTTGGAGAAAATGTGAGCGATGCGGATAGGTCGATTCAAGTGGAGAAATTCGGTCGAAAGGTACTGGTATGGCAAGCAATATGTTCCTGTGGTTTGAAGTCAACCATTTTTTACACTACCGGAAATATAAATGCGGAAATCTATCGATCTGAGTGTCTCCAGAAGAGATTGTTGCCTTTATATATGAAGCATAGTACACCTCCACTGTTTTGGCCGGATTTTGCGTTGGCTCACTATGCCAAAACCACTCTCAATTGGCTTGCGGAAAGGGTATAGATTTCGTTGAGAAAAATATCAATCCACCAAATTGCCCTCAGCTTCGACCCATCGAACTTTACTGGGCAATCGTGAAGAGGGTCTTCAAGAAGACTGGTAAGGCAGCTGGGAAGATGCAGGAGTTCAAAAAAATGCGATGCAACCCTTGTCCGGAACTCGATGAAGAGCATTCGATCCAAAGTTCGAAAATTCGTGAAGGAATAACTTAAATTTCATCCGGTCTTCATTATGTTCAAGTTTAACCTCGTACAATAAAGCATCATTTTATTGTATGAATAAAATATCGGTTTTCAACATAATTTGAAAGAAATTTTGTGGATAGCTTATTTTCGATACACTTCTTAGATTCCATCGAAATTTCTTGAACAGTTCGTCAAGTTTCCTAGCAGACGCAGTTACAAGAAGAGAGAGAAGTTTCTACAATTTCAAGTAAATTCCAAGCAAACTTCATCAAAGTTCCCAAAAGAGATCAGCTCTATCGAGATTTTTAGAAAATCATATTTAATTCAACACTTTATTCACTTCCTGGAATATGCACTGAAACGATAAACTACCACCAGAACAATGAAGACGCTTGAAGACTTTAAGACCTTACTCCATGAAACTCTTGGATGACAAAAAATAATCATCCAACACCTACACACTTCGAAAACATCATGTAACATTACGTCTCCTGAGACCGACACATGCAAGCGGCTTGAATGACTTATATTTGTGTCTGAAAGTATTTTTACATGGCGCAAAATAAAGCACATTTGTAATTTTACTTGTTCACATTCGTTGCCATGTAAAATTTTAATAGCACGTATATTTCAGTAACCTAAGTAAAGGTACCATTAATGGCAAGAGCATTAATTTGCAAAATGAACAAAACCCTCTTTTTGAAGTTTACAAATTTTAACATAACTTATGCAATGACTTATCAAGATGTTATAAATGACTTCTAGGAGCCGATATTAAAGCTAATTTAGAGAAAAATAACATTGAAGAGTAAAATTATGTTGACCACAAGCTGGTTGACGTTTGCCAAAGTGAGTTCTCAATCATGAAAATATCCTAATCATATATATTGCCTCAACTTACTCATTCATTTTTCTCTACTAAATCATATTTTTTTAGTATTTTGAACCAATTAAAGCTCAAAACATATACAAATATACAGTTTGCTTGCAGTTCCATCTTTGTTAGATATCACAACAAAAGTTATAATAGGTGGAAGCAGTGGGTGTTGATCCCCAACAAATAAAATTTAGACATGCATAAACTCAGAGTCAGCTCCCCGGAAATCTATTCCAAGCACGTGGTAAACGATTACTTACCACACACATCTAGTGAAGCATCATACTGCAAAAAAAAATGCATTGTTCGGTATCGTTAACCACAAGCTTGGAAAAGTGCCCCAGCGCCGTTTCCTACCTTTTCCTTTTCCGTTTCCTACCCTTCATTCGAATACAATGTGTTGAGCAAATATGCTTTTTATTATAATGAAACAGTTTTTATTACTCTCTGCATTACATATGTACATTTCAAATCAACAACTTATAATGAATTTCTACAAGGCACTGATTTAAATCGAATATTAAAAAGATAATTGCTTCGTTTAGTAATGATGTTTTGGTTTAAAATACTAGCTTGGACGTTTAATTTTATTTTTGCTTACGTCTATTTTTTCTGACAGCATGAGTCTTCTTGTTGTTCTAAAGAAATCAAATGTACCATTATTATAAAACTATACTAACTTTCTGGCTTTCAGTTTATGGAATCGTAATAAAGGATAAAAAAAAACTTTCACATATGAGAGTAGTTTGCAATAGCTTCGATTACTCGTTTGACAATTCTTTGTTGCTGTCCTTTACGTGTAGCGTTGGACTTTGACCCATTGACTGGTAAGATTTTAAAGAAATATTGCTGGACAAATTCCAGAAACTTCGAAATGTCCTTCATATACATAAAGTTGTGAACATAATGAATGCTCATCAAGTCTCCAATAGCGGTTACCACATCTGTTGTTCCCTCGTTTAGTCGTACTTGCTCAGCATAAACGTAATACATCCGTTCGTTGTTTCCACAATCTAAAAAAATATTGTAGATATGAAACATATATTGTAAAGTATCGACTCGTTTATGTGTATGTGTTGTCATAAGATTGATGAATGAAACCGACAAAGCTTATTAAAAAAAATCTGTTTACTCGAACCTTATTCGTTCATAAAACCATCAACATGACAAACCTTAAACATGTCGACAAAGATTTTTCATTTGGGCCTAACTGACAAACGTAAACAATGGCTTTTTCCGCTAATTTATTGTCATTAAAAACTCACCTAATCAATCCATTATGGTCATTTCGAACAGGAAGAGTTTACCTATCCGATAGAATTGGAAGCTTACATGGGTAGCCTTTGAGCCACGAGAAATTTACGGAAGAAGCCATTGTTTACGTTTGTCAGTTAAGCCCTAATGAAAAATCTTTGTCGATGTGCTTGTTAATTTTTGTTCAAAATATTTACTTTTCCCTCAACAAGTTTTTGTTTGTTTTACTTCAAAACTACAGTCATGTCTATTACTATAGAGTGGGTGATGCACCCTGATTTCTTAGCGATCTAACAGCAACTTTGAGTGGGTTTTGGAACATAGCAATCTTATAACAGACTCTTGTTTCGATTGTATATAGTTTAAACTTACCTATGGCGACCAGAACAGGACCAGTACAATCGATAGTTATAGCGTCAATCTTCGTACCAATCTGAAATGTATATCGAGAAGAGTTGTCATTCCTCTGAAGTTATTTTGTAATGATATTTAAAACATATATACTTGCCTCTTTCGGGATGATCACTTTCTCTATTTGATCTCCTAACAAGTTGCATAAAAACCCGAAAATGCTGTAGTCTGGAGCTGAGTCCTCCAAAGCGCCGATCTTTCGACTAGTCTTCGAAAAAGCAATAATTTTAGAACGCTTAGCAGAAAAGTATTGCTCCAAGGAATCCCCTGATACTCCCGTGGCGCGCTCAAAATGATACTTCAAAATAATTCTCCTTCTTAGTATCGGAAGATTCCCCAAAATATCTTTCAAGGGTATTTTCTCATCGAATCGGTAACGAACGTATGACTGGGAAGCTTGGAGGAATTCGGGTGTTAATAGTCCTGGTTCATCTCGCAAGAGTTTCGACATTATGTCTTTGGTGCATTGGTTGTTTGTCTCTTCCCAATACTCTTTGATAGTACCAGCACGCACATTTCGATTTCTACGAATAACCATTACATCTGCTCTTGGAACATATGATTCTTTAAATCGGTTGAGATATGAATTTCGATTTATCATTTTATGTTTCAGCCACACATGACCAGTTTCAGATCCAAATCCATCATCATCCACAAAGTTAAGGCACGGAAAAATGTTGAGAATTTTTTTCGCTACTACATCTAAGATGTCCGCTCGAATTTGTGTGTCAATTGACCGTAATTGATCAACTACTGAATTGACAAACCCAGTTATTTCAGGTTTTGTAAGCTGAAGATTTCTAGGAACGCATTGAGTAGGATTTGAGTTACGGAAATTTTGCAAAGTTTGCAGGCGATTAAGGATATTATCGCTGAGTTTGCTCCAGTTCACTTGAAATGAATTGAACTTCATTTCACATGAAGCATGTTTTTTGGAGCTCATCGAAATTTTAACTTCGTCTTGTGGCCTTTTCTCAGTATTGTTTGGGTTCCAATTCTCGTCATGTTCTGTTGTATCTTCCACATGTTCCTCGCGAGCTTCAGTATGTCTATCCGGTTTCTTTTTTATATTGTTTGTGCGGTCATCTTGTGAATCGATTGCTTGCTCCAATATGGACACTTTTATTCCTTGTGACGGCAGCAGTTGTGGATTCGATGTTTTATTGCAGCTTGGAAGGACGGAAACAATCGTTGAAGACGATTGCATTTCCTGAAGACATACTGAATCTTGTACGATGGTCGCTGTGTCTTCGTGAGATCTAAAGAAATCGTGTTGACTAGATGATTCTTCTTCTGTTGGTGATCCTGCAAAGAGAGCACTCCTATCAATTACTTTGTTCAATGAATTGTGCAGTTTATGATATTTTAAATTATTCCGTTGATTCTATTTTAGATTTTCAAAGTATGATAATGAGAATTTACGTTAAGGATAAGAATTCATTTGAAGTTCATCGTATTAAATGATGAAGGAAGATGTAGGAAAACCCACATATATCCATTGAGGCCCAGTGTTCTCGTGATTTAGAAAATAGCGGAGCTTTATTGTAATTTTATTTATTTATTTAAAATTTCTTCAATTATTTCTTGAAATTAAAGGTTATAAACAATTTGCCGAACTACTCCTCAATCAAGAAAAAACTTCAACTACCCTATTTGCTGGTTAAATCACTGTACTATCCTATTTTGAATATGCTAAGTACCTCAACGAATTCCGATGATGTCTTTAGATATGAAATCCACCAAAAAAGGAGTTGGCTACGTCATATCAAGATACAATAACCGCAACAGTTCCACGCCAAACTTGACAAAAGATCGGTTCCAAAACTTTTGGGCCTTGTTAGCCAAGTTATTCAGATTTTCCAGTATGATAAAAATTAATTTATCGAATTCTCAACAATGACGACCTTATTCGTGGAACGGGATTGTACAGAGGTGAGGAGTAATAATTCCAGTGACTATTACCCACCTGTCATCACCCACTATCATTCTTGAAATATTTATAATGTTACATTCTTCCAACTGCTAATGTCCAAGGATACTGTGCGTTTGTTTTTGTTTTCACTTCCAACCAAGTGAACAAGGTGAGCTTAAGGCATCATTAGCTCTATATGCCATTTTGGAATGACAAAAAGAAAACAAATTCCTACTGTGACGAAAACCATAAAAAAAATCTACAGAGATCACAAAACAGTTCTGTAGTTACAAACTACGTAGTAGTAAGGAAATTTTCCTATCTTATCGTACGTTAAAGATTATATAAATACTAGCTGAACCCGGTGCGAGCTTTGCATCGCATGGAACTAAATGAATGCAAATTTAAATTTTGTACTGGCGCGTTTATAGTTTTTTTTTCTGAATGCATCTGGTTAAAATATTTTCATTTGTTAATGTATGTAATTTCTGCAAAAAAAAACAAAGGTTTGTGTTTTCAATTTAACCCTTGGATCGGTAGTTACTACCGGTTCGCTTACAAAACCTTAGATTAACTTCTTGTGCATTATGTAGCACTGAAAGTAACTCAACCAATTTTTGACTAAAAAGGGGTTCAAACTTCTATCAGAATATGGTTCTTACCAAAAATATACACATTTTGTGTTTTAGTTGCATGGATAGTTCTCAAGTTTGGTTCAAATTTCTGTTTCATTTGTTTGAGAGGGATCCCTCTCCAGATGGATGGCGTCTCGAGCCACCATAGAAAAAAATATTCCAAAAAACCCCTACATACCAAATTTGGTTCCATTTGCTGAATTAGTACTCCAGTTTTGCAGAAATTTGTGTTTCATTTGTATGGGAGTCCTCCCCTTCCAGGCGGGAAGGAGCTTTTTCTCTTGCATAACCTAAGATTAACTTCTTGTGCATAATGTAGCACTGAGAGTAACTCAACCAATTATTTACTAAAAAGGGGTTCAAACTTCTATCAGAATATGCTTCTTACCCGAGAAATACACATTTTGCTTTCAGGCGGGGAAGGAACTTCGAACCATCATATAAACCTTCTTCGGCCTCAACAACCCCTTTATATAAGTTTTCATAACAGTAGGTATGTTTCTCATTTTTGGTTGACATTTGTGACTAATTTTCATGAGAGCCTACTCCTTCCAGAGAGGGGAGGAGTCTCAAACCTCCATAGAAAAATGTCTTGGCTCCGAAAACCCCCACATTCCAAATTTGGTTCCATTTGCTTGATTAGTTCTCGAGTTATGCAGACATTTGTGTTTTATTGGTGTGAGAGCACCCCTTCCAGATGCGGGAGGGGTCTCGAACCACCATAAGAACCTTTACCGACTTTAAAAATCTCTGCATAAAAATAGGCGTACTTGTTGGGATAATTCTCATGTTTGGCTCAAATTCGTGTTTCATTTGTATGAGAGCCCCTTTTTCCAAAGAGGAGGGGGGTTTCAAACCACCGTAGAAACATTTTTTGCCTACAAAAATCTCCACATGCCATGTTTGATTCCATTTTCTTGATGAGTTCTTGAGTTATGCAGAAAATAGTTTTTCATTTGCATGGGAGCCCCCCTTCCTAAAGGCGGGAGGGGTGTCGAACTTTCATAAGATCCTTTCCTGGACCCAAAAACCACTGAATACAAATTTCCAAAGCAGAAGGCATAGTTCTCATGTTTGGTTGAAATTTGTGTTTTATTTGTATGAGAGCCCCCCTTTTTAGAGGGAGAAGGGGCTTTGAATTACCATACAAATATATCATGCCTTAAAAAAATCGTTCATTCCAAATTTGGTTCTATTTGTTTGATTAGTTCTCGAGTTATGCAGAAATTTGGGTTCCATTTGTTTGAGAGCCCCCCCCCCCCCCGCTTTCCCTTCTCATGTTGCGAAAGAGTCTCAAATCACCATAGAAACATTTCTCTCCTTCAAAAACTTCCACATGCTAAATTTAGTTCCATTTCCCTGATTAGTTCTCGAGTTATGCAAGGATTTGTGTTTTATTTGCATAGGAGCCCCCCCTTTTAGGACGAGGAGGGCTCTCAAGCTACCATAGAAACCTTTTTTGCCTTCAAAAACTCACACATACTAAATTTGGTTCCATTTGCTTGATTGGTTCTCGAGTTAAACATAAATTAGAGTTTCATTTGTATGGGAGCCCCCCCTTTACAGAGATGGGAGGGGTCTCAAACCATCATAATAACCTTCCTCGGCCCAAAAACTCCCGGCATCCAATTTATATATATACATAAATAACTACATATAACAATCACGAACGTGTGCATAATTTGTTAGTGTTGCTTGAAATAATAAACCAACTTCTAGTAAACTGCTACATGGCCAGATGCGAATCAACTGAATCAATAATATAAATTCACAAACCCAAATGCTGTATCTTAAGGAGATTTTATACATCGAACATCAGAAACAGTATTAAATGAACGAAGTCAATTGCTTAGCGAATATAAATGCTTATGCACTAGGATTTTCAAAATCAAACTTATCACTAAACAATATCTTTCGATCCCCGATGTCTTCAGTACACTTTTTTTTTAACTGTTTAAAATGGAATGATGAAAAAATTGAACATTTTTTTCGAGCTTCAGATGCCTTTCTGTGTGCATCTGGATAACTGATTGCTATCGTTCACTTTAGTTAACTATTTTGTTAACGCCGTGTTCCTATCGATCTGCCAATAAATGTCACCCCACCAGTAGTAGTAAAGAATTTTTTTTTAATATGGATAAAATCAGAAAATCAAAAGTTCTTCAAAACAATCACATTTACGAGTAATGCTCAATACTTCCAGAAACTTTGTCCCTCATTTTTCAGAACCGACCCATATAATTTCTAATAGTATACTACCAGCTCTATATAAATAAGATTGTTCGCCGTCTGGTGGTGAGTGTTGGCAGAAGCTCAACTTAATGGTTAGTTGTACAATAATTACCAATTTTACTCTTTCCATTTACTACGTACTACAAATTGTGTTTCAACTCCTTGCAACTAAATAATTAATTTTAACTCTCTATGCAGATTGTCTCCCTACTTACGACAGAATAACTGGAACAAAACAAAACAAAACAGAAAAACAAACCTAAAAGCACCACCAATTTCTGATTTCTCTCTTTCAATTTTTTGCCTCACATAAACGAATCACATCTGAATTATCTGTAGACTGATTCTAAAGTTGATGTTGATGAGTTGATGTTCATGATATTTACTTTAGAGCAAAATGTTATTCAATATTGCTCTTACTTTTACACTTAAATATATTTTCTCAAACGTTGCACTTGCACTGTATGATAGCTTTATATACAAATAGAATCGCTTTGCTTATGTAGCCGTAAATAAAGGATTGAGCATAAAGAAAACTGTCAGTATTTAGTGCCAATTTAACTGTCAAAACTTAAAGGCCTACAGTAAAAGTGTGGACGATTTTTACCGGGATGTTTCTAACGAATAAAACTGGAGCTGTAATTGAAAAGGGTCTAACAGCATTTGTAAACAATGCCTTGTAAATCTGGTGCTCGGAAATTATGCAGCCATTTCTTCACACAAATAATATGATCGAGTTGGTGAGTTGTCTTTTCCCTTCACGATGATTTCATTGATCTGTATGGGTGATCCAATTCTTTGCGAAGAAAGATCTTACAATGCTTTGCTTACAAATGTTGTTAGGTCCATATATTTCGCGGCTCAAGTTTTGTGCGATTGGAATGTGTTTTGACGGTTATTCTTATTATTCTTCTTGTATTTTTTTATTTAAGTCATCATTGACAGCTTGGAGTTTAAGGCCAGTAACTGTGATTAGATGAACTGTTTTGACGGTTCTATTGAAACTGTTGGGTGACAGTCGTCCATACTGCAAGTAAGAGGCCTACAAGGCTTTATTTACAAATGCTGGTAGACCTTATTCGAGTGTTGCTTAAGTGTACACTTTTAATGTAGCCCGTGGTAACAATCGTCCATACTTTTACTGTAGGGATTTAAAGTAAAGTGGTTACACAGACATGTTCACATGACGGAAATGTCAAGTTCGTTGCATTTGTAAACATATCATTGCAATTTCCATATTCAAATGCAAAAAACCTGCTGGATATCATAAAACTGAACTTAATAAGAACAACTTGTTTATCCAAGTAAGTAAATTCATATAATGGAAAGTATTACTACTGATGTGTACTTTTAATTTGGTTTAGGAAACAAAACTAATCTGAAAAACGATGATAGATGAAAGAAGCCTTAATATACTTACCAAAGGAGAGTGTACCAGTTCTTTCGGAAGAGAATATGTTTTCAATAGGAGCCCACATTTCATCGACTTCGAGTAGCATGAGTAGCTTATCTTTGAAAACGTTGAGGACTAAGTCAGTCGTAATCTGACATCCATCAGGTTCGGTTACTATGGATGTAATGTTTTTCCCCAACGTTGCAGATCCTAAATATGAGTTGGAATAAAATAAATATATTCATTCGGGAATAGTAAGAAATGCTTACCTTGTTCAAGCAAACTTGATATGGATCCAAAGGCAGGTATTGCGAAACGATTCAAACGGCTTGAGTTGCATATTTTATAAACTACTATTCCTTCCATGGTTTTCACAAATTAGTTGATCAGAGGAACTGCGTGCTTTATGAAAAGATATTCTTTGTGATCTTCGTGATATGAAACGAGTGGTGATCGATCGATTAGTTCTGCTATATTTATGGCTTCGGTTTTGATTTTTTCCTGCTGAATAATGAGCAATCCTTGTTCGTGAATGCTGTGGACTGCTAGTGTTTCACCGTATATCATAATTTTTTTCGAATCTCGAACCAATATAATCAGTTGAATTTTTAAAACAAAAAAACAGTCTCCAAATCCGTCATGGTTCAAAAAAATGAAGTCACCTTTTCTGTAACTATACCCACAATAAGTAGCTTGTTCAGCATACACATATTGTTCATTCAAAAGTCCTAGTTTGGCCAAAGCAGCTGTATAACAGATTGATAAATGTTGATAGGATTCAACGAATTTTTCTACCAAAAAATCTCGATCAAATCGGGTATTGTTGGTATTAAGCCAACCTTGGTAGTATTGATGGTGTTCTGAGCAGAATTTCACGACATTTTTGAAGTTTAATGTACTACGCAGAGCTCTTTTGAAAAAGCAATGCTTTCGTTCACATGAAAGAGTGCAGTAGTTCATCAATGGACCCAACCATAGTATGAGATGCGGATAGTGTGTAGTGAAATGGTGCTTGGGTTTTAGAGGCTCGTCAAACTCATGTATTCTCATCTCTAAATATTCTCTTATAAGTGCGGCAAGCAAATGAATCTGGTCTTTGGCAATCACTGGAGATGTTATCAAGTCAGTAAGTTGTTTGATTAGGAAGAGCATAGTTATAAGAGGGTTATTGTAATCAATTTCAGTGTTAATGAATAGCAATGGAAGTATTTGGATCAGGTGCCATATATCACAAGCTTTGGATTTAATATTTTTGCTTTTTCTAGAAAAATCAAAAGTAATCTTAGTTTTCAATTTCAGTTGCTTGCATACACTGTTGGTTTTTGCTTGTAAAAAGTTAGTGGATATGATTTTTTGTTTAACCAGCTTACGGAATATTAAAAATAGATCACTGTTAACCCATCCTTCAAATAGGTCATGAGCAACGCAAGGCGCTGCTCCATAGTGAAATATTTGAAAATAATTAAGTTCATTATAGATACAACATGCTTTTACACCACGATAAGATATCATCGTTGGATCACTTTTTAATATATCAACGTCTTGGTTATTGGATTGCGGTGTTCTTAAGTCAGCAAGTGAGAAACAGTTTTCTTGGAAGGATTGATGCTCAATGTAACAAAAACGACAAAAATAGGCACTTCGTGAAAAGTTTTCCGTTAGGCCTGCTAGTTGGTGAGCTCCTAAGTTATCGTTCATAGTTATGAACACAGAACCATAAATCCTTTCTTCATAACCTCCACCATGAACAATTATTCCAGCATCTTCCAAAGTCTTCAAATCTTCCACAAGTCTTCTAAGCACTTTGTCTGCACCGAAATAAGCAAAATCTTTCGTTTTACACAATAAAACCAGTTGTACATTGTCCGTAAGATTACGCTGATATGGATCCAGATTACCAACAACCATGTACACACATTCTAATTTGTGACGGCCTGTTGCATTCCCAATAGCGTTTACCACTGCTTCTGCACCGTCCTGATAAATGAATAAGTTTAATGTTCTTCTACCAAAAAAATTACTGTTCTTGTATTTAAGACCATCAGTATAATCAGTCATATACCCAGGTACAGATAGTTTGTCACGGAATAACGCACTATATATGTTACTATCATTTAGCATTGAGAATAGAGTGTCGAGAATAGGAACATAATAATAGAAGCAGTTATTATGCTCCCGGTCTCTCTGAAGCTCTACTTGAGTTGGGGAAATATATGAAAATTTTTTTTGATAGAACTTTTTTCGGGTGTGGGTTGATCGGAACTTTCCACCAGCCCCAAACAGCTTATCTAGTAAATTATCAAAACATATCCACTGCACAAGTTTTTCTTTGGCATCATTCGAAAGGTTGGCTTCCTCAGCAGCTTTGTCGCACTTTAACTGCAAGTATTTCTTTGAAACATTTGTTGCTTCTTCCATGGCTTCCACTATTTCCTGGATAACAACGTCTGTGACGTGATTTTTAGATACAAGTTTCAGAAACATTTTGCCAAAAACCATTTTTAGACTTTCTCGCAATGCCGTCAGTTCCTCTGTTAAGTTGTTTTCTTTTTCTTCTGTTTCATTTTCTTCAATTTCACCAGATAATGACGGGACTTGAATTTCAACACTGGTTTCAAAAAAATGATTCTTCTGAGGATGGTGAACTTTTCGAATTCCTTTAACTGCTAGCATTCGATGATAATACATATTATGAATTTTAAAACTGTTTGTTGTTGCGAAAGGTTTTCCGGTTCGACATTTTAATGGACAGAACACAGGATGCCCTTCAGATATATGTCGCATAACGTGTTTTGTGATTACTTGAAATTCCGAACATTCAAAATTGCACGTCAAATCAGGGCATTCCAATTGTAAGTTTTGCATTCTCCGAACCATATGACGCTGACGGAGGTGCATCTTGTAAGCCGTAAAAGACTTAAAAACCACGACACAATCTTCCACTGGACACTCAAAACGCTTATGATTTTTATGTAACCGAATGTGATTAATATAAAAATCTATGTTTTCAATAGTCACATCACAAATATTACACTGTAACACCATTTTTCATTCGTTTTTACCTCACTTCACATTAACAAATCGCTCACAACTGACGCCATTGACGTTTTCTCTTGCGTTGGATGGACTCGCGTTCATGTAATTTTATGTCGTTCTACACCGAAGTGAAATAGTACTCGAATAATTTTCAGTGCGGGCATGTAAAATTATATCACAAGAACTAACATTATGTGTCATGTAATAGAAAATAGGAATGATTTGATCGCTGGTAAGGTGTGCGTCTTATGGGACGTAAAAATAAATTCGTTTTGGAAATACGTCATGCTATTTTATGGCAGTTTTTTAATTACGTCACAGTTAATAATCATATTTTTTTGGTGTGTAGCCCTTTCCAAACGATAATGTGACCCATTTACCTCGAACTAGCGACGGAAAATTGGCATCCCACTTTAACTAATATCGAAAAATAAAATTTTATAAAACAACAATCTTTGATGAAGTTTGCAGAAGCAGATAATTTCTCATCTTCATGCGAAGCGCTAGGAGTCGACGGTAGCCGTATAGGGCAACGTCAGGCTTTAAAATTGAAAGATACAAGTTTGAAAACGAGCGGAGGGCATTTGAACGGGTAGTATCCGATCAGGCACATAACCCTTTGCCATACTATCCCATGATACTACCCTTTCAAATGCCCTCCGCTCGTTTTCAAACTCGTATCTTTCAATTTCAAAGCCTTCTGTTGCCCACACTGAACTATCAATACACTTTCTCTTCATGTCTATTCGTTCTATCAATAAATTACCGTCCACTCCTTGCGCTTCTGCATGGAGATGAGAAATTATCTGCTTCTGCAAATTTCATCAAAGATCGTTACTTCCGCGCATGGGAGAATACAAAAAATAACAATCAAAGTGTAGAAAACAACAATATTGAGTATGGGCTCCGTAAAGTGTTATACACGCCTGAGCCTAACAAATAAACGAACTGATTAAAAAAAAACACTATCGTGGTTGAAAAAAGCGATATTTATGTCTGATGGAGCTGCATCCCAATATAAAAATAGGAAATTTTTTGCAAGCCTGTGTAAATTCAAATCAAAATATAGCATAGATGCTGAATGGCATTCAGAAAAATAATGATTGCTTAACGGAAATGTCATTTTGTTATGTATTTTATGAAGACTATGAACAGAGAGTTACAGAATGGAGCAATATTTCGAAAAAGGTATTTTTGTGATGCTGGAAAACCGCGAATAATTTATGAGAAGGCCGTATTTTCTGCTGGAAATATTGAAACTCGTTTATTTTGGCAAATTGTTGAGATTTGCACTTAAGCTCTCTTCACCCTGGATTTTTCTCCAAAACTGACGTTAGAGCTTCAAGTTTTTACACCCAATGTAAAAGTATTAAAAAAAAAAGCAAAATAGGCATATGTTAAACGAAAATTTTAAAAATACTGTTAGAACCATTTAACCCCATATCATTTCAACCGTTCATCCAATCGTCTTGTTGTCGAAGAGTGGGTTGTAAGAAACTTATGAAAAGGTCGTATTTTCGAATATTATTCGAAAATGATAAAATTAAATCGGAAATATCTCGAAAACGGATGCTCTAACGCAGATCACCATTAGAAGCTTAAACATTTTAAAATACTTTAGATATTAAATTATATCATCAGAATACATTTATTCCCGCCAATATTCAAATTTTAAGAAATACACCAAAAGTTGATACTTTGTACTTTTATCCGCTATCATAAGCGAGTTTGTGTTTGCTGGGTATCCAGTCCCTCCTGGTCCTTGGCTCTCTGAACAAAATTGTTTGCCAGATTCTAGTTTTTGGCCAAATCCCTGACCGAAGCATTGGGATTCCGCTTAAACCCTTTCACGGCACTCTTGTGATCCTGATCACTAATAGAACATCTATTTTGACTGCATTTCTCCTTTCCTTTCTGCTCAGAGTTTTGGAATAATGTTTAATCACTGGACTTACTGTTGACTGCACGATTCGGAGTTGTTTTCCGATTTCCCGATGAGAAAGTTGAGGATCTTACAGGTGCTTATGCAAAATCAATTCGCGGCGTTACTCTTCGGGTAACGCCATTTTTTTCCAAATTTTGAAAAAAAAACGACATAAAAACACTCTAAACTACTTCTACCCAAATTACCCAATGGGTAATTTTCTACAGCGTTATTTTTCGTGATGAAATTTGATGTGGGACACCCTCTACCCGATATTTTCTTACTGGCAGAATTTCACACACTTTTTTTTTACTGAGGTCGGTACATTTTTTGGGTTTTTTTTTATATGAGCGAATCTAACATTGAGAGACTCTCTTTGATTACTTTCTCTTTCATTCATATTCCAATCATCTTTACGTTTTTCACTCTACTATTTGAAGAGTATGCTAGTCAGCACTGTTGTGTTTCGATCTGTACTAAAAAATCCCTCGGAAGTTCTATAATGGCGCTGTAATGAATGAAAGAGAGAGAGAGCCCCGAAAGAATCTCTCAATGTTAGATACGCCTTAATGAAAAAAAAAACCCTAGATTTGTTTGAGTATTCAAACAGCTAAAAAAGTCAGTAAGCTTTT
>JASCZW010008049.1:0-55968 GCA_034211315.2 Aedes japonicus
GCTCTGGCGTGTAGTCCACCGAAGTCTGGCGGATGGACTCCCAGACGCTTCAGTTGAAGACGGTGGAGCGAAAGATGGAACTCCTTTCCCGTTATCGGTACGTAGCACTTTTTAATTTCGCTGGTTTGTCTTTCAGCCGTACGCCGGAAATCTTCAAATGCTCAGAATATCGCTGTCTGCCGATTTCTCGGCTAGAAAATATATCGCTGATCCTTCGTGACGGTCATCGATGAAGATGTGAGGCAATACCTATTTCACCCAACGACTCCGCCTCCATCGGTCCACAGATGTCTGAATGAACCAGTTCCAAAGCCTGCTGCTCTGACCCGACACGTTGGTACGGCAACGAGCATACCATTGTGCAGGTTTTGCAATTGCTTATTCGGATTAGAGAAGGAAACGACCTTTATTGCTCCAGGTCAAGCCAGGCGCTGCAGGCTGTCCATATTGATGCTCCATCTTTTTCACGCGTGAAGATCAACGGAGGCCAGGTTGATGAATGCTTGCCAAAGCTTCCGTAGACGGTAGTTGGTCCAACCGGAATAGTCCATCGAAACGACTCCCTGTGGCGATGACGTTTCAGATTTTCTCGCACTTACACCATCTGTGTTGAACGTTACGGTGTGACCTCCTTGAACCATCGGATCGCATGGTGCTAAAATTGGCTGGATAGCTCAGAATCAGCCAGTGTGAACTTCGCGAACACCATTTGCAGTTCCTGGGACAGCACTCTGGCCTCAACTTCATGCTTCCTCGCAACCACCTTCATCGCACTTCTTTGTTGGCAGCAATAACGTTTTCAACAACTTCTCCGTTTTCGCAAATGATTTGACGCACCGGAATCGAAGCACCAGCGGTTATCGTCCTCGGCGATCATTGACAGTGTCCGTACACTACGCGTTAGCTTTTGACCTTCGAGACACTCTTGGCAATGTGACCGGTACCGGCAACGTCGACATTTCGGGCCTTTCCTTGAGGATCTACTTCATACTGCTTCGATTTTCGGCTGTGATGCTGATGCCGCGAGAACGGTAAAAATTCCACGATGACGACAATAATAGTTTCTACAGCTTTGTCTTCACGACATCGCGTCGTTAATCGCTGGTTCTGGAATTTTCCAGCCAGTTATCATGGCCGATAATCCTTTGCAGGCTGAAGCTAACAAAAGCGGTGCCTGATCCACTCGTCGCTGATATCAACCCGATCCACGCAACTGATGGGCGGTTGCTATAGATCTTGCGATTGCCGTTTGCTGGATCCACTACGGTTAAGCACGTTGTTATTAATTTTTTTCGCAGCAAACCGTAACTTTGCGGGTGAACGCAGATTCTTTCGAATGCTGCTTCAGTTTCGACCACGTTTCCTTCTGCGGTTTTTGGTTTTCGCCATGCACGTAATTTACCGGATCAAGCAAGAGAATGACTTTCCCCGGGCTCTTCTTGTCCTTGAGTGTCAACGGTGGACGACTTCCACAGGTCTCTCCAGAGCCTGGCATTGTTCAATTGCAACTTCACGTGGGCCAATTTTTCTTCGACCATCAGGGAAGTCCAATGGATGGCAGGAGACTGCTGAACTGCAACCAGGATATTCTGCTTTCAACAGCAGCTCCATCACCACCTTTCATACTTCGAAAAAATGGCTAAAACAATGGGCCCATAACCTATTAGAGAATGTGATGAGCCAGAGATCAACCACTTTGCTTGAATTGCTGTGAATAGAATGAAAAGACCTGACGGATTGTATGTTAAAGCACAGCCTACTGCTGGTATTGATCGCTTATCAATAGTCTTTACCACTGACCATTTCCGTATGTTAGAAATAGGTCAATTAGAATCCTCTGCCACCATTATTAAAATTAGCGAAAATGTGATGTTTATTACAGTAGCTCAGTTTAAACATATGGGAACTCAGGCGTAAGCGTTAAATGAACTGATTGAATTCTGACGATTGGTCGATTACTTCTTCAGTTTTACATCATACTAGAAATTGTACCCGGGTAAACAATGTTCATGGAACAAGGTATAATCAACAGCAATTTTTTTTTATCATACTATGTAACTGAATTAGGTTCATGAATGCGGTATACATAAATGGATATAACAGATATTTAATATTTCTTAACTCATTGTAAAAATAGAAAATTGTCATTAGACGTCCAAAACGACAATAAAATGATCGACTAATTGCGTTAGCATTTGCCATTTCATTTAAGGCTTGTTTCTTAAAATATGAAAGACTTGTAATACATTTCTACAACTTAATATGCAACAGGCAAGATGTCAGATGTAAAACAAACATTTCCAATTAGTGATGAAGTATATCTAGATTCAATTTGCATGAAATATCACATTCATATTGACTGGAACTAGTCAAATTGTACTTTTATAGATCTACACCATGACACAAAATATATATCTTTATATTTATGTTTTCGGTGCTAATGGGTACTCTGAGCTGTCGGTTGTTACCGGGTTGCTGAAAAACGTACAAAAGAAATAAGGAGCCGAAAAAGTCCCCGAGCAGCAAGCTTGGACCAAAAACAAGCGCGTGAAACTGCACAATCGGATTCTGGAGAACAAAGACGGATGCACTCTGATTGACGACGAAACCTATGCCACGGACGTTGGTGACGGCCGACAAACTCGGTGAAAAATTGTTATTTATTGTTATCCAGGCTTGAAAAAGAAACACACCCATAAATCTATTGGTAAAGGCATCATACGCTGGAACCTTCAGTTAGTGAACAAGATCAATCGTTTTGTAGATTACTTCATTCCACCACGTAAAGGGTGATACGGTCAAAATTTGGTCAAGGGAAAACGCGTGTAAATCGGTGAAATCGTTTATTTAAAAAATCAAATTAAATTTCTTTTTCAAGTTCAATTAGTATAAAATTCAGGAAAATATTCAGTTAGGCTTCCGCTTTTCCAAATCCGAATTGCCGGCCTTACGCTTGACCCCTGCCATCAGATTTTGTACAGCCACCTTGTCCACCTTCTTCGCCGCAGAAAGCCAGTTTGCCTTGAACTGCTGCTCGTCCTTAGCAGTTTTTTTGGTCTTCTTTAGGTTCCGCTTGACAATAGCCCAGTATTTCTCAATTGGGCGGAGCTCTGGCGTGTTGGGAGGGTTCTTGTCCTTGGGAACCACCTGCACGTTGTTGGCGGCGTACCACTCCATGGCCTTTTACCGTAATGGCAAGATGCCAAATCCGGCCAAAACAGTACGGAACAACCGTGTTTCTTCAGGAAAGGCAGCAGACGTTTATTCAAACACTCTTTCACGTAAATTTCTTGGTTGACAGTCCCGGAAGCTATGAAAATGCTGCTTTTCAAGCCACAGGTACAGATGGCTTGCCAAACCAGATATTTCTTTGCGAACTTTGACAGTTTCGTGTGCTTGAAAATATCTGCTACCTTTCCCTTCCTTTTGCCGTATAAAACTCCTGTCCCGGAAGCTGCTTGTAGTCGGCTTTGACGTAGGTTTCGTCGTCCATTACCACGCAGTCAAACTTCGTCAGCATCGTCGTACAGCCTCCGGGATCGCGCTTTGGCCGTCGTATTTTGTTTATCATCGCGATTTGGAGTCACTACCTTCTTGTAAGTCGATAGTCCGGCTCGTTTTTTTGGCTCGATGCACGGTTGTAGACGATACACCCAGCTTATTTGCGGCATCTCGGAGAGATAGGTTAGGTTTCGCTTGAAACTACCGGCAACTCTCTTGTCGTCTCAGCGGCTTCCGGTTTTCGATTTCCCCGATCCAGACTTCCTGGCTGTCGACAAACGTTCCCCAAACACTTTAATTACATTTGTAACGGTTGATTTGGCAACTTTTAGCGATTTTGCCAACTTTGCGTGCGAGTAGCTCGGATTTTCGCGATGCGCGAGCAAAATTTTGATACGCTGCTCTTCTTGCTTGGACGGCATTTTGACAACTGAAGAGTGAATTCCAAAATCAAAATAGGAGCAACATTCTCCACACACACACCTTCAAATGAGGGATGTTCAGGTTTTTAAATGCAAAATTGGAAAGAAATACGTCGTTGATATTGACCAAATTTTGACCGTATCGCCCTTTAAGTCGAATCGAACAACAACTCTGTCTACCTGTGATTCACTCCGTTGATTGAGTGTCTGTAGAAATACGACCCATAAAGATCGCCAGATGCTAATGTTCGGATACGAGAGATGATAGCATTCATTTGCAACATCATCCATTGTCTTTTAGTTGGAATGACAGTGTTGGAAGTTTTGTTAAGTATGTACTGTCTGGGAAAAAAATAGCCTACCTCAATTAGATTTTATTTTATTTTCCTAGCCACACGCATCCAATAAGTCGTGACAATTTTATCCAGGACTATTCACACAATGTTATGCACACCCAGTGCGGTAAAAACTCAATATCATTTGAAAGAATCGATGAAATTGAGAAAGACCATTGTTAGAGCTAGATAAAGATTGTGTATCGACAATTTAGCTTAGCATAGGTATCCCTACACTCCACCAAGCTGCAAGATAGACTCTCTCTCTTGCTTGTTTACACATCTACTGTTTGTCCGATCGCTAACGATCAAATCAGCTATTTGTACCACATAGAGTAGGAATAAAGAAATAAAATTCAGTTCAAATAAACCGTCGCGGAGTAAACACCGTGTTTATCAGTCAGTGTTCGCGAAATAAAGGTGTTTCATTTAAACCGAGTTCTTTGTAGAGTGTCCGAAAATACGCATTATTGACGGCGCGAACAACCACCTTTCATTATCACCATACCATAGTAAGTTCATTTGAACCCAGCAAACATATTCAATTGAACCACGAAGATTTCATTTTCAATTGAGAAGCATACTTACACTCAATTGAACTAATCTGCCTACTTCAAGCAGTTGAAAACAACGCCTTCGAATTCATTAGAGTTGCGGCCGTGCTCTGTGATTTAATTCATTCGCCACAATAAACAAGAACAGCACCATCACTCTTCATATTAATGCTTAACCTCAGGTCTCGACGACGTAAAACTGTCTTCTTTCCACCCTAGGTTACAGTCACTGAAGAGAACAGATACTACATCAGCGCAGATGCCTTACTTAAGTCGATATCATTGTTTATAAACTTGCGACAACTAGAAATAATTCTTCGATAAACTGCAATGAGCTTATATGTTATAGGAAGGTCAAATGATAATTTGGATTGTTAAGCATACATTCTATGATAGTGGGACATATGAACTGCCGAGGACATTGACAAGTTTCTTGACTTCCATGGCATTGAATATTGTTATGCTTGCTGCTATATCCAGATTTCAGTGCATTGGAATTGTCATCGAACGCTTACATTTACTAACTGTGGAATCTTAAATAGAGTACCAACCAGAGACTTCCGTAGATACTCTAATTGCAAAAGCATTAAGTTTGGAACAATCTAATTGCAAAAAGCATTAAGATTGAAAACAATGGGTTGACTATAGGTATGGGGCCGCATATATTAGGTAAAGCGTTTTACTCCGCTTTGATTCTTAGAGGCAACTTCGAGGAATTGCGGCATTGGATCATCTCTTAGGTAATTTAGTGGATTTCGTAATATGGACGAACCGTTAGGTTGAGCGCATAAAAGTCAAAAATTCAGAACGTAGAAACGCGACAAAGGTGAAGCAGTTACATTTAACAGTGTAATTGTCAATGTAGGTTTAGTGTCAGAACGATAAATTTGGGAAGGAAAATTTCTTCTATCAGAAAACAAATATAGCTATTTGAAATAAATTTAAATATATGATATCAGTTGAAATGATTGTGTGATATCCCCCAGTTGCATTAGCTCGGATTAAGTCTAACTCCAACCGCGGCTTCTAGCGGGTCCAGCAAACTGTCTCACTGGAAAAATGACAGCGGAAGATTAGCAAGGACACGAGTTTTATTTCTGAATCTATTACAACTGTCTTTCAAATGGTACGGCCTTTTTGTAATGTTGCGTGGCTTCTTCAGCTATAAAACCTTGTTCTTTCCATGATAAAGTTTCCGACGTCATAGTTCCTTGGAATATATGTGCAAGCGGTATTTCCGGACGTTCGACTCCTCTTTTGCACAATGGATACCAAGAAGCTCACTCGATTATTCGTCCCTTCTTCAATCGAATGGCCGTTCTGTCTCATTTGACAAATGCTGAAACACAACGATCACTATGACCAGTGGTTCTGAATGAACGTTCTCATTCAATCGAATGGCACAAAGACCGTGAATAGTAACCCGTATGAATTAAACACTCACATAGTTCAAATATATTAAAAAACCACCGATATTTCAAATAAATAGAAGGTTCGCCAGCATCGATTGATGATTTGTGTTAGTTCGAATTCAAATGAATGATTTGATAATTTGCAGCACTGTGCACACCTAATGAATTTTATATCACATAGCATGCGAGAGAAAAATCGTCGTCGAGATTTCAAATTGAAGAGGGTTAAACATCCATATCGTCGATTATCGTTCGTTGAACAAGCATTCGGTAATGCCGAACCATTTTCCAACTAAGTAACCTGTGCTAGCATCAGTATCCCAAAACAGAAAATACTGGGCCCAAAGGAACACATGTCACTTTTTATTAACATTTGGCGTTCAGTTGCTACATATTTTTCTGTTTCCCCTGCTACTGGCTACACTAGTACTCAATCGAATCAGGAAACGAAATGAATCACCAACAGAAATCAACGAACGAATCAATAAATTGTACACGCACGCAGTGATGAACACGCATACAATTGACAGGCGACGAAGTTCACGCTCTGTTTATTCAATGTTTACATTCCCCTTTCAGTTTTCAATTTGAGATGTGAAGTAGAACTTCTCATTGTGTGCGTTTATTGAATCAAAAAGAGCGTGCAACATGAATGATTTTGATACACCGAACTGTCTCGGACCTTCGGCCAATTGAACGATATCGGGCGATTGTCAAGCGGGACATTCGGAAGGAGGGTGCAGTGTCCCAAAACATGCAGGAGTTCTAGAAAAACTGGACATCAGCCACCAGGAAAATCTCAAACGCAACTGAGCATTCAATGAAGAACGTCAAGTTCAAAGTGCAGGCGTTTTACAAAAACTGTAGTTGAAATATGTGTTTTTTCACTCGTTTATTCGAAAATCAATATTTCTTAGTGATTTTCAATACACTCTTTAGAACAAATTCACTGCTATGAACATTTCATTTTTGTATTATTTTGATTTTCTTTTTAATACGTTATTTAAACCGTGTTGCCGCTAATGGATATTCCCGCTAATGCTTCTTTACAATTATAGATCTTCCTATTTAGCATCATACATCTCGTGGAATCGACTCGCGTAAACTCATGTGACTCAATCCGGTAGTGATAGCTACCCTTCGAACGGAATCATATCGAAACTTGTAAACGCAGCGAAGAGGGTATCCACTTACTACCCTTGCTTTTGCACAATGATAGGAAGTTGCCAATTCTCAAATATTGTCATTTAACTTATCAACCGGTAGTCGCGATTTTATGGCCGCTATAAAGATCCATTCCGGCGGACAACAGCTGACATCTGTGTTGCGTACCGTGGGAAGTGATAGCGATCAAGCGAGTAGTTACAGAATGAATCGGGTGTGAACAGTACCGGCAAAATGCGGAGCCACCTCATGCTGAGCCTTGTGGGCTCACTTATCCTATGCAGTGCGGTCCATGCCACTGACTACATACTGCAGTTCAACAATGCTGACGTCCGGGCTACGGCCCTATTCCGATTCAGAGAAGTAATCGTGCAGAGAAATGGAAGAGTGGTACAGAGGATTCTGTTGGGCCATGATATGGCGTCGATGGTGCATTACAGGAAATTGCCGATGGCTTTAAGCTGCGGAATGCCAATGGGAAGAAATTGAGCTGGTGAAGGACGTGGATACGGTGGAATTTTCGTTGTTTACAATCGCCAGAAGGGTTCGTCACCGTTCCATGGCGATTACGGATTGCGTACGAATTGACGGATCCAATTGGTTTGGTGGGCCGCAGCAAAGAGTATCAATACTGGCCGATTCAAAAGCTGAAATTCAGTGAGTATTCGATGTTGACGAAGGAGGCTGATAATTGTGCGGTTGCCGATCGTTATTGGTTAAACTCGCTGGGATCGTTTATCTGACGTGGCCGATGAAACTCCGTTGTTTGTGGATCAGAACTACGGTGGGCCGGGACATATGTGTTTGGAGGCTAAGAAAGCGTTGCCCTACGATATCTACGATAACACTTATTCGTTCGTTTATCAGATCGGCGTGGCTAAGGATGCAAAAGACGCGCACATGGCTGCGGTTCGAAAAATATTGGGCAAGCCTTCGGGTCATCCAGCGGAAACGATGGTGAAGTATCCAATCTGGTCAACCTGGGCTCGATACAAGCGGGATATTGATCAACATGTGGTTTTGGAGTTTGCCAACGAAATAGTGAAGAACGGTTGGCCGAATAGTCAATTCGAACTTGACGACGATTTGGGAGATGTGCTATGGAGCATTAAAGTTCAACACTACGAAAGTTCCCGGAACATTAGGAGCGATTAACGTGCTATCCGAGCGGTAGGCTTCCCAAGAGTTACTCATGCGGATCCATCCATTCATCAACAAGGGTTGCGAACCGGTATATTCCGAATCAAAGCGAAAAGGATATTTAGTTGCGGATCACAACGGCAATACCGATACGGAATGGTGGAATAGTCAAACAGGACAAGCTGCTTACGCAGATTTCACAAAGCCGGAGGTAGCGCAATGGTTCCACTGGGCGGCTGCAGGCCATTTTGGATGAAAGTGGAATCGATAGTTTCAAGTTCGATGCCGGTGAGACCAGTTGGACACCGCCGGATCCTGTGCTGAATGGACCACGAGCTCATCAACCGAATATGATCGTGGATGATTACATACGAACAGTTGCTAAGTTTGGAGATTTGGCTGAAGTGCGATCGGCTCACCGAAGTCAAGATCTGCCGATTTTCGTGCGCATGATTGACAAAGATTCCGAGTGGAACTGGAACAACGGTCTACCGACGTTGATCACCACCCTGCTGCAAATGAACATGGTCGGATATCCGTTGGTTCTGCCGGATATGGTCGGCGGCAATGGGTACAATGATCATCCACCGAACAAGGAGATGTTCATCCGTTGGCTACAGGCCAACGTATTCATGCCGAGCATCCAGTTTTCCTACGTTCCCTGGGATTACGATGCCGAAACGGTGCAGATATCGAAAACGATGACCACTCTGCATGAGAAGTACACTCACCAGATTATGGAGAGATTCAAGCTGGCTGTTTCCGATGGATATCCAGTGAATCCACCACTTTGGCGGATATCGCCGGAATGATACCGTTGCTCAGAAGGTGTACGACCGTAAGTTGCTGGAGGGGTTTACAGTGATAAATCCGTTACTTATCGGGGTTTCTTTTTCCCAGAATTTTTGTTGGGAGATAACATCATCTCCGCACCAGTGACTAAGGAGAACGTTCCCGGGCAAGAGACATCTACCTTCCGGAAGGTAACTGGGTAGATGGAAACACTCTAGCAGAACATACCGGACCCAAATGGATTCGGAGCTACTCCGTCCCACTGAACACGCTCCCGTACTTTTTGCGGAAAGGTACGTAGGACAGATAGGACTTTATAGGTAAGAGATAGTAGTGATGAATAAAATTAAATCGAAGTAAACAACTGTTTGTACAATCATTTATCTGTAACTGAGAAGACTGATAAGGCGATTGGTACTAGGAGGAACCAACACACGAATCTTTCACGAGAAGAGTCGCTGATAAAGTTGACACGTTTCGTGTTAAGATAGGTGAACTTGCATAAGGTATAAAAGTAACGCAGACTCCAGCTGCTAGCATCAGTCTGTTTCCGAAAATTCTCCTTGTCTTCAGTGATGATTGATTCAGCATAGTGACAACATGGTAGAAAAATTATACTAGGACATTGATGGTCCTAGTGCTGCTAACAGCATCATCGGCTCAGGATATCAACTATAAGCTGCACTTTCATGCATCGAACACACTGGTGACGATTACCCCCAGGAGTCGATCGCTAATGGTGGAACGAGATGGAAAAGTGGTTCAGAATGTCGTCATGGACCGTGATGTGCAATCGGCTAATGAGTATGAAGAAACTTCCAGTGGATTCATGTTACGCAACAGTCGCGGAGAGGAAATTGAAGTCCTAAAAGATGTAGATCAACCACAGTTCTCCCTGTTCACAGTAGCCAGAAGAGTACGGCATGGTCCGCAGAAGGTCGCCGACTGTGTCAAACTACGAGGGTCGAACTGGTTCGGAGGACCTGAGCAGAAAAACCAATACTGGCCAATTCAGAAGCTTCGTCTTCGAGATTACTCCTACCTATCCAAGCAAGTCGACAGCTGTTCCGTTGCCGAACGCTATTGGCTGAACTCACATGGTTCCTTTGTCTTTGTAGACGACGAAGCTCCACTGTTCGTTGATCAAAACCATCGAAAACCGGGTTTTATGTGCTTGGAAGCGAAAAAGTCTTTACCATACGATACCTACGACGCCACATACTCGTTTATTTACCAAATTGGAGTTGGCAACAATGCCCGGGAGGCGCATATCGATGCAGTGAACACGATTTTGGGTAAACCTTCGGGGCATCCAGCGGAAGAGATGGTCAGGTATCCAATTTGGTCTACTTGGGCCCGTTTTAAGCGAGATATCAACGAGAATGTTGTCTTGGGACACGCTGACGACATAATTGCAAATGGCTGGACCGATTCGCAGTTTGAAATAGACGACCTCTGGGAGACCTGCTACGGATCGTTGACATTCAACACGACTAAGTTTCCGAACATCAAACAAACCGTAGCCGACATTAAAGCTAAAGGCTTTCCCAGGGTCACCCTCTGGATTCACCCATTCATCAACAAAGTATGCGAGCCATTTTACTCTGAAGCGAAGGAGAAAGGATACTTGGTTACCGATAACAACGGCAGCACCGATACGTGGTGGTGGAACAGCGGAACGAACGAAGCAGCCTCCGTTGACTTCACGAACCCGGAAGCAGCAGAATGGTTCTCTCAACGATTGCGTGACATTCAGGAACAGTCTGGAATTGATAGTTTTAAATTCGACGCTGGTGAAACCGACTGGATACCGGTGGATCCTGTCCTCAATGGACCTCGCTCCAAGCATCCAACTCTGTTCACCGTCGACTTTCTACGAACTGTGGCCAAGTTTGGTGACTTGATCGAGATCCGCTCAGCGCACCGCACCCAGGATCTTCCCGTATTCGTCCGTATGCTTGATAAGGATACCGAATGGCTCGGGAATAACGGGTTACCAACGCTGATCACTACTCTGCTCCAGATGAACATGGCAGGTTTCCCGTTAGTTCTGCCGGATATGATTGGGGGCAATGGGTACGATCCGGGAGTAGCCGATGGCAACAATCCACCGAGCAAGGAAATGTTCATCCGCTGGCTACAAGCCAACGTGTTCATGCCAAGTATTCAGTTTTCCTATGTTCCGTTCGGATACGACGAGGAAACGGTTCGTATATCGAAGAAGATGACCGACCTGCACGAGAAGTACACCCCGCTGATTATGGAGCGTTTCAGACTGGCGGTTTCCCGGGGTTATCCAGTGAATCCACCTGTATGGTGGGTGTCTCCAGGTGACACGGTAGCGCAGGCAATCGATGATCGTGAGTTGGTTTGATTTTGATTGTAATCGTGACCATTCATAACCTATTTGATTGAATTTTTAGAATTCCTTCTCGGTGATGATGTCATTGCGGCACCGGTTATCAAGGAAAATGCTCGATCCAGGGATATTTACCTGCCGGAAGGAGAATGGGTCGATGGAAACCTGGATGTTCTCCACGTTGGTCCGGTGTGGCTGCGGGATTATGAGGTTCCACTGAGCATGCTGCCATACTTCGTAAGAAAGACTACGCAACAGAATATGCAATAAAACGAAATGCGAACAGGCTAGAGTACTAAACATTATCAGGGGTCTTTGCAATTTTGATAAAGAATACCGGTTATATTGTAATACTGTACTTATGGTGGGTTTCAATTGACAGATAGATGGCTTGGTATCTGTTTGTTTTTATACATAGCTTTAAGTGAAAATTGTCTCTTATGTATCAGAGGTTATCTGGTATCGGGTTGTCCGTGTTACAAGATTTGATGATTCCGTTGCATGATAACAAAAAAAAACTGTAACCAAAATCACGGTTTATATTTTAACCAACCGTTAGCAGGCTTCTAGGAGGGGCCCTGCACAGGCATACCCTAATGCTAGAGAAAATCGGGTGTCCGGTTATAGGGAGGTTATATCAGCGGATGGATGGTCATGAAGAAAATGAATATATTTTTTGGCTCAGGAAGTTCTAGCACACCAGTCCCAAGCTCGGTCCCAAGCTTAATGATTCGCCCCTAAGACTGTAAATCACACCAACACACCCTCAAATATTTGTCAAAATAACATAGCGAATCAAAACAAAAACAAAGATACTAGTACCGTAAGATGCCGAAAAGCGCAAAGGTTTATGACAAGGTGCAGCCTGCAAGGTGTGTTTTGGACCTAGGGGTTTTACAACATTTGAACCAATTTCAAATCGCTAGTTTCATAATGCTAAGTATTTTTCAAACGCAAATCAGGGCTGCCATGAAAGAAGGTTCATCGTGTAAGATATCGTATCGTAGAGTTTGCGTGAGCCCTCATATTGCGGACAGTGGCAGGTTAAATGTTCTACCGTGTAATGCGTATGACATAAGGTACAGTTTTTATTATATCGGCCATCTCCGCTTAGATTGCGGGATGCGTTTGTGTGTCCTGATCGAACACGTGAAATAAGCTTCTGCAATCTATGATTAGGGAGATCCTCCCACTGACGTGTAGCATCCTTGATTTTGCGGATGAATAGTTCCCTAGATGGCATCAATTTCTAGGTGGGTTAGTGATTCATGTGTTTTAAATCAGATCTGGGTACTGAGCGGATGTAACGGCTACCTTGTCTACCAAAAGCAGCTAGGCGGTTGGCCTCAATATTTTCCGGGATTTCACAGTGGCCAGAGATCCATGTTCGTTGATCGTTTCGGGAAGGGCGTTGACAATTAGTAAAACAATTTTATATGCCCAGAAAGCAATAAAAGATAGTCTCTCAATGTTAGATTCGCCCTAATGAAAATAGTTCCTAGGGAACGTCCATTAATTACGTCACGCAGTAGGGGGGGGAGGGGGGTTTGAGAAAACGTGACGATCCATACAAAAAAATTTGAAGGTCCATACAAAAAACGTGACAAGGGGGAGGGGGGGGTGGGGTTATAAAAAGGCAATTTTTGCGTGACGTAATTAATGGACGTTCCCCTAGAAACAGCAATGTCAAAAACATAAACATACATTTTCCTGGGGTAACGCTGGTCGACATTATGTTGTTGCTATTCTCTCTCGTGTGGAGAACTCTCGGTTATAAATCGTGAAATTGCTCATGAATAAATAACACTGTTTCATTGTGCTATTTTCGACCCATGACGCAAAAGAAAACAATTGACACTGACGCCATCAATCAATAGGAAAGTAGCGATTTAAAATTGGCTCACTATTGGCCCCTTGGTCCCAACTACACTTGACACCTTGCACCTTGCAATACATTCTTCCTATTTTCTGTACCAGAATATTTGTTTTTCTTTCGACTCGTTTTGTGAATTTGACAGAATATATGAACACATATTCTGTCACATTTTTCGTTTTTGGACAAAAAGTAATCATGTGGCAGTTTCGCAGGTTGCATAGTAAAATTGGAACATATCCCCCGTGTAAAAAGAAAACCTTAGCGTATATCCATTTTCTTCGTGACTATGCAGCCTATTCAACACTACAATGACAGATGACAGTCTGAAAGTCAGTTTGTGTGTGTGCCGCAAAATGATTTCTCCATAAATGTTTGAGATCTTCTTTTAATTTTTTTTTATAGAATTTCCCGACTTTTTAAAGCCGAGTTCTCAGACATTCCTTGACATTCCCTTCTTCTTGCATCTCACCGGCAGTTTTTCAAAACAATCTTGTGGTGGTTTTTTTCTGGTGGAATCCCTGAACTTGTGAAGTTTTGTGATTCTAAGGGAATCTCTGGAGGACATATAAAAGAACTACCCAGACAACCAAAATGCACGTATATTGAATGTTGTTTTTATGATATACAAACATATATGTAAGTAAACAAATCGTATAGAATACGTGCAAAAGTACGTGCAAATTTCATTGTTTTCTTAAACGAGTTTATTTGATATCATATGCGATTGAATCTGTAATAACAAAATCGATTTAAAAAGGTTAGCGATGTATATCCGATTTAATTTGTGACGCAGTACGATGAATAAATGACACATCGCATAGAAGTCGAAAATTTGCATTCTTTACGATTTAACTTAAACATAATCCGATAAAGGCCACAATTAATTGCGATTTTGACTAAAAATATAGCAATATACGATAGTATTTCAACACTGTTATACGACTTGTGGTTGTCTGGGTACACAAACACTATAAGATAATTCCCGAAGTTATTCTTGAAGAAAATCCTGTTTTGTTGGAGAAATCTAAAAGGAATTTTTTGCACGAATTTCATAATCTGATGAAGTCCAGCAAGGGGCTTTGAAGAAATATATTTTAAATTTGTCGAAGATGTCGAAGATTCACGTTGATCGTGAGGTTATAAACGTATTAGAAAATGACCTGTTGTCAAGGCTCTATGTAGTTCGGATTATTGGAGATCGGTGTAATCGGCCGGGAATTGAAGCAAACTTCGACTTGCACGACATTGTTTAGAACTCCTCCTGTGAATTTTTTCCTCTCCAACTACTCTAAGCAAGTGATGTTTGGCAGATTTAACAGCCGCATAGCGCATAGCCCATGGAGTGCCGATGAAGTCCTTCGGTTGTACTTATTGTCATGCAACATCGCAAACAATTCTTGTAGCCTTATTTCGGGCTCTAACAACATTGGTTCCGTTGTTGCCTAAGATGTCTATGTATTTGCATCTCCGTCCTATATAGCGACAGAGTGCTCGGTGGAGCGATCAGTGGATAAAACTGAGACGTGCGCTAGATGAACCGCTTTCGTTGCCACGCGAATAAATACGGCTCCGTAGGCCTAAACGGTGACACCATAGACTAATTCTAAGACCAGTAGGTCCCGAATAAATACGATTTTTTTCCTGGCTCAGTCAGTACTACCACATCGGTTCCAAGTTCGGTCCCAAGCTTAATAATACGCCCCTAATAATGAACTCACACGAAAACACTCTCAAATATTCTGTCAAAATAACATAGCAAATAAAAACAAAGGCGCAAATATATACAGCAAGGTGCTGGCTTCAAGGTGTACTTCGGACCAAGGGGTTCTACAATAGTGAACCAATTTCAAATCGCTAGTTGCATATTGATTGTTGGTGACACCGTGGACCGGTTCGGACAAAAACAGCTTGAAGTACTGCTCGGTAACCACCTGGAACGTTCTTCTGGCAATATCCACGTCGTCAGTGGAGCAAATGAATTTACTGGATTTATTGAAGCCCGCAATGCACCTCCTAGCGCGGTGTTGAACAAGAGGCAGGAAAGACCATCGGCTTGTCGAAGTCCGGTAAGGCACTCGATATCTTCACACAGCTCTGTACACCATCAATCGTTCCCTCATCAGTCTAGCCAGTTCGCCCGGTCTATCGCCCGTACACAAAAATGGCTTGATAGTTTCCCATAAATCTGCTTGCTAGCCACAATAGACGGTGGAGGATGATCTGGGAAAGCACTTTGTAGGACGCATTGAGATTAGTGATCAATCGGGAGCTCTCACATTCCAATGTATATTGGGCATATAACTCCCTCTTTTCACTTCTTCGGTAGCTGGCTGATGGCAAGGTTAAGGACATCGTATTCAAGGATGTGCTGTGCATTTTAGTGTTGGATAGTGATCTGCTGTCAGTAAGAAGGCTAGGGCAGAACTGTTTCAACGTGCTGTTTCATGACTTGAGCTGCGAGATAGTATGTACCTCCGGAGAGACAGTTGGAAATCTTTTTGTGCTGAAGGTAGAGAATGAAGCGAATATTTGTTTGGAGCATCGATGATCGGTGAAATACACGTGGCATAGGTGTTCCGGCCATCGAGATCCGACCGTTTTTGATTGCATCAGGACGGATGAACTTGGCACGGGCTTCGGAATGCATGACTGTGGATTCCGACAGGTTTGCGAGCACTGCTTAGCAGGTAAATTGGCACGAATTCGAAAAGAATTTTAGATTTGAGGCAGACGGACGTTTGCGGCCCTATGTAAAATGTTACGCCCGGAGAATGTAGCTATCTAATGACATTGCTATACGACTATTGTCGGCACACGGTTGTGTGCTTGCTACGTAAGAAGCGCGATGCAGCTGGGAGAAGTTCGTAGCATACGTAAAGAACCACTATTGCTCGTGATGTACGATTCCCCGAATTCTCTCGAAAACCACGATCAGACAGTAGACGATGTGGGAGATTACGTTTTGTATGACCTGGCATGGACTGATGCTGAACAGCAGAAGCATTCGATTCACACGGAGCCTGCAATTGAGAAGAGGTCTGAAGCCGAGAAAGAGGAAGGCGAGTGATCGGCAGATGCAGAAGATACTTCGTCCTCCAAGCGTAATACACGGGACGGACTTCCGCAATGCTTGCAGGAGTACTTCGTTGATTGTGGAATGGCGATTGAACAGGATCCAGCGAGTTATAACGAGTCGATCACTAGGTTCGAGCGAAATTTGTGGCACAAGGCGATGCAGGAGGCCCAAGTAACACCAAAAACATCTCTTTGGTCAGTTATCTCGAAATTATGTTATACAGGAGTATTAAAAATGAAATGATAAACATCTTTTGTCATGAAAAAGCTGAGAGGATGTTATCGCAAAACATTGGCCTATCATATCACTCATGTATTATTCTAGAACATATGACTTTATTTTTGACTCATATATGATCAAAACAGCGCAATTATCCGATTTTTGTATAACATCTTTTAGGTCGTGTAAGAAGTTTTAAAGATGCGCTGCATAACATGCTTTTGACAAGACGATGTCTTATCTTGGTAGTTTATAGCATCCCAAAAACCAATAGGTTATAATCAAATTATTGAAAAGTAAAACTAAATGCAGATATTCACGAACACAACAATTCAATCCAACAAGTTTCAAACTAGCAGATGTAGACACAGATCGAATTTGACAGTTATGTTTGTTATGAGTATGATGAATATGTTTATGAATTCCCATTACTTTTTATAAATTTTTCATAACGATTAAAAAGCAGACCTAGCACATTTGCAAGATATCTTGTTAAGAAACGGATACAGAATTGGTCTAACTACAAGAAAAAAATTAACATATTTTTTTGGAACTATAGAGTGCAATAACAATCCCCATTATCAGTTGAATCATTGTGACGGACGACAAGAAACGTCATTTTCTCTCAAGTTAAGGGAGCCAAATGACATTTCACTAAGAAGATGCCATAATATGGTTATTATGATCTATCTATATCTATATCTATATCTATATCTATATATATATATATATATATATATATATATATATATATATATATATATATATATATATATAAATGAAATGCTGTCCGTTCGTGACGGCATAACTCACGAACGACTCGATGGATTTATTTGATTTCTTTTTTATTTGATTCGTCTTGGTTTCCAACAGGTTTATATGAAGAAAAAATTGGAAAATTTCACTAGAAAATGAGAAAAAATCATAAAAATCAAATTGTAATTTTGTTTGGGAATATCATAATATGCTAGACAGCAAGACCATCTTTCGATTTGTAAGGACAAACCGGTGGAAACTATTATAATGGCTTCGCAACTAACTAAAAACAAAGAATGAGAGAGGAGAGAATCACTGATTGTTACTTAGGACCTTTTGAGAATATGTACAAAAAATGATAATACACTAGAGTCGCTTATTTCGCAATTTTTTACGGGGTTGTCGCAATTTTACGCGGTTTTCGTCATTCAAACGAGTAGATAACGTTCGCTTATATTTGAACAAAAACGCGTGTCAAACCTAACTTTTCTCGCTTTTTGCAAAGTTTTTGTAAATTACGGGTTTTTTCGTAGATTTAGGAATTTACTCGATTTTTTAAAGTAGTTTTTTCCATCGCACTCACTCCTGTGTAAAAAGTAACTTCAGTGTATACGATTTATAGCGTGTAGATGCACGTATAAACTGGAACGTTTGTATTGGTGACACCTCGCAGCGAGATATAAATTCTAAATCAACAATAGAATAGGGCCTATCAACATTTGTAACCAAATATTCCTGAGCTCTTTCTCTTAAGCCATAACCCACCCACGCAAATCAATACCATAATAATGTAGGGAAAAGTTTCTCTACACGATGATGCTATAGATTGCGTGTGTAGCCTATGGCTTGCGAGAAAAAGGCTCAAAGTAAATGTTTACAAATGTTGATTAACCCTATTCTATTGTTGATCAAGAACTGGAATGAAGGTCAATGGAAAGTGAAGGTATTAGTTTATGTCTTTTGTGTTGAACTGACAGATGTGTAATCACGTTTTGTTTACATTAGTATCGTTCGCTGTGTGATAAATAGTGTATCAGGAAGGTGAAATCGACGATATTACTAGAATTTAAAAAAACATAAACTACGTTTCGATTTCAGTTAATTTCAATTAGTATTGTTGTACAATGCCTCCAACTAGACAGAATAATATCGGTCGGCTGCTAGCTCAGTAAACTTTCGAATGAGACAAAGCGACGATCAGCGTGCAACTCAAACTTAATTGTATCGACAACGGATTTCACGGGCTCGAATAATGTTGAGTGAAGAAGAAAGAGCAGCTTAAAATACAAGCGATGGAGTTTGAAAGAAGCGTAATCGGCATGTATCAGAATGATCTGGCAACAATCGTGCCCAACATAACCTTATAAAACAATTACGAAGGCAAGCCTACATTCCACAAAATCTTGATGACAATGCGAATATATCAGTCGCCATTGGATCAATGAGTGTAGTTTGTTATCATTGTAATACATTGAAGTTCCCAAATGAAACACCAGAGCCTTTGCGCTCATTTGTGTTAGGATCAGGAAGTGGTTCTAAACATTTTCTGCAGCACATCCAGAGTTATAATGGTTGTTTTCAAATGACTTCTTTTGGCGCAACTCACATAATAATATTTAAAAGTTTTCTTGGACATTGAACCTTAAGGATTCAAAGAGTTTAAAAATTAGTAAACCATGAAATTGTGAAAGCGTCTATGGTCAAATTTACCAAAAACGAACGATGATGCAGACCATCAATTTCTACAGATTTATTTCAAGGGAGATTAACTCAGCAACATTATTCCATCATGAAGCGGGACATTTTACAACAAGTGCAAGCTATGCTTCATGAGCCCAATGGATTGATTCAAATGTTCAAGACTACTCTAGATCGAATGCTTGCGATTCGAGCTAATACCATAGACTAACTCTATGATCAGTAGGTCCCGAACAAATACGATTTCTTGCTTGGCTCAGTCAGTACTAGCACATCGGTCCCAAGCTCGGTCCCAAGCTTAATAATATGCCCCTAATAATGAACTCACAACTTCTGTCAAAAGAACACAGCAAATCAAAACAAAGGCGCTGTACATATTTGCAAGGTGGTAGCTTCAAGGTATACCTCAGACCAAGGGGTTCTCCAACAGTGAACCAATTTCAAATCGCAAGTTGCATATTGATTGTTGCTAATACCTTTTTCAATTTTCCAATAAGTAGTTTAATTGTAAGCAGGACAACGTCTGCCGGCTAGTGTTATAATAACTAACTCAAATAATTTGCAATGAACCATCATGAGTGTTTTATTAGACTGCTCTAAGGATGTATTTTGGACTCAATTTCAACTTCACAATTATCAATCTTACAATTATCACAAAAAATTTCGAAAGATGCATTTTTTTGTCGATGATTGAGATGATACATTATGAGTAAGAAAGAAAATTGATCGATAATCTAGAAATGTTTTTAAAATAATTTTAATCGACAGTGTAGACCATGTGTCTAATCCACCACGACGATTTTTGATGATTCCAACCGAGATGCTGAAAACAAAATATAAGAGAATTTTCTGTTGTTGTTTTAATCTTTTGAACGGGGCATAAATTATGCAGGAGTAAAACCATAAAAGCGCCCTCGCATATGATATTTTGTTACACATTCTGAGCATTAAAAATCTTTAGATTTCTGATATTTATTTAATAATTGATTTGGCCAAAAAACATTGTAATTTTTTTACTATGAGTTGTGAATATTCTCCTCATAAACAAACACAATTTTCTCAATCATAACAATCTTTGTTGACTTTTGTTTGTTTGACATTTCTCAAACAAGCATCTCATGTTCATGTGTTTCTGCAATGGTTTTTACTTTGAAATTCCTTGATTATAACCTATTTGTTACTATGATGCTAGAAACTATCAAGATGAAACATCATAATGTTCAAAGCATGTTATTCAATACATCTTAAAAACGTATTATTAGTCCTAAATCTGTATATAAAAACTTCTTGTGTGACCTTAAAGATGTTTCAAATAGATCGATTTATTGCGCTGTTTTGGTCATATAAGATACCAAAAATAAATTATGTGTACTAGAAAAATACATGAGATCATGTATTAGAGATGAATTTTTGATCATTACATAACAAGTTGTGTTACTTGGGGGAGTACGAATCGCCGATGAAGCAGGGAACGTGGACGTTGATGGAATTGCCACTCGGCTGTAGACCCATCGCGAGCAAATGGGTTTATAAACAAATGGAAGACAAGACCGGAAATGTGACACGTTTCAAAACCCGTTTAGTCGCACAGCACTATTCACAGCAGTATGGTGTTGACTATGATGCCGAATTCGCTCCCTTGGCCACACAGACAACCCTGAGAGTCTGGCTGAGTAAAGAAAATTGCAGTTCATCACTGGGACGTGAAGAATGCATATTTACACGGTGAACTGAAAGATGACATGTACATGCGGCACTGCGGCAGCCGGAAGGTTTGTCAAGCCCGATAAGGAAAACCTTGTATGCAAACTAACCCGCAGCCTGTATGGCTTGAAGTAAAGCCAAAGGCTGGATGTAGAACATGAATATATTTATTGGCTCAGGAAGTACTAGCACACCGGTCCCAAGCGCGGTCCCAGGTTTAATGATTCCGCCCCTAATAACGTAACTCACACCAATATACCCTAAAATATTGTGTCAAAATAACATAGCCTATCAAAACAAAAACAAAGACATCAGTACCTAAAGGTACCGAAAAGCGCAAGCGTGTAGTGCAAGGTGCAGACTGAAAGGTGTACTTCGGACCAAGGGGTCTACAACAGTGAACCAATTTCAAATCGCTAGTTTTATATTGATTGTTGATAAAGCGCTCGTGTGTGAGCGACACCATCAAGCAGGTACTCGTTTCCGTCAGATTCGAGCAAAATTTGTGGATGACGAAGTTGCCGAATGGAGCCATCGTATACCTATGGATTAATGTGGATGATATGATCGTCGCCAACGTTGCCAACGTTGCCAAAGAGCAAAGGTCTTCAAGGTCGAGAAGCAGATGAAGAAGACAATTGAGCTGTCTTCACAAGGGGAAATAAGTCATTTTCTGGGAATACGTGTGTGACGAAGGACTCTTTTGAATTTTTCTCTTTGGACCAAGAGCTGTACATCCGGAAGATAGCAATCCGTCATGGCCTTGAGAAAGCTAAAGGACCGAAGATATCTATCGTAGCCGTGACACCCATCCGGACGTGGCAGCAAGTATCTCAATATTCAGCAGCAAGGAGAGGAAGTTGACTGGACGGAGATCAAGCGTACGGTAAAGGGTGTCCACGATGAAATTGCCACACTATGAAATTGCTCTAACTTTTTAACCGTTGGGTAGAATTTTATGAAAATTTGGGTGGATTTAGTTCATAGTGCATTATTTACATCCTGTAAGTTTTAAAGTCCTGTGATCAAAATGGAAGTCGAAAATGGAGTCGAAAGAACAGCTCGCGCGTGATAAAATCTTGCGCATTCATCACGAGAACAAGGATCTCTCGCATCGTTCCATCGCTAAAACGTTGGAAATCGCGAATTCCACGGTGTCGCGAGTGATTAAGCGGTTTGAGGAACGGTTGACCACCGATCGAAAGCCAAGAAGTGAAGGAAAAAGTATTCCGTACAACACCAAAAATCACAACCGCGTAGTTGGGGCCTTCAACCGAAATCCGAACGCCTCCGTTCGGGATGTGGCTAAGAAGCTGCACCTAAGCCGAAGTTTTGTCCAGAAGGCCAAAACTAAGGCTGGGCTTCGAACGTTCAAGGTACAAAAGGCCCCTAATCGCGACGAGAAGCGGAACAAGTCCGCCAAAACCCGTGCCAGGAAGTTGTACCTCAACATGCTGACGAAAGTTGAATGCTGCATCATGGACGACGAAACATATGTGAAGGCCGACTTCAAACAGATCCCCGGCAACCTGTTTTTCACGGCCAATGATAAGTTCAGCGTTTTGGAGCATGTTCGCACTCAGAAGATGTCCAAATTTGCGAAGAAATTCCTGGTTTGGCAAGCCATCTGCACGTGTGGGAAGCGGAGTGCACCTTTCGTGACCCAGGACACGATGAACGGACAGGTGTACATAAAGAGTGCCTCCAGAAGCGGCTGCTTCCTCTCCTGAAGGCCCACAACGTCCCAACAATCTTCTGACCCGGATTTGGCCTCGTACCACTACTCCAAGGACGTGTTGAAGTGGTATGCGGACAATAAGGTCAATTTCGTGCCGAAAATGTTCAACCCTCCCAACACTCCGGAGCTCCGCCCCATCGAGAAGTACTGGGCGATTATGAAGCAGCACCTTCTTAAACGACCTAAGGTAGTGAAGACAGTCGAGGAACTGAAGAAAGTATGGGTTTACATGCAAAAAACGGTTGATTCACAGGTTGTGCAGAATCTTATGGCCGGGGTTAAGGCCAAGGTGCGGGCATTTGCGCATGGACTGTAAATAAAATACGAGTAAAATGGTAAAATGAAGTTTAATAGTTATTTCTCAATCCCTGAAAATTTGATGGCAATCGGATGAAAACTCGAATTTTGCGAATCAATTTTGTGTGTGACAATTTCATCGTGGACACCCTTTACCTTATGAAGACTGCCGGATACAAGTTGAAGCTGAAATGAAGCATAGCGTAGATGTAGCGGTGAACCTCGTAGGGTATTGCGATGCCGAATGGAGCAGTGATCCGTCCGACCAAAAGTCCATCGCCGGTTATGTTTTCTTGCTGGGCAACGCAAACGTATGTTGGGACAGCCGGAAACAAACTATTGTTGTTGAGTATGGAAACGGAGTTCATCGCACTCTCAGAGACGTGCAGGCAGCTTGTCTGGCGTCGTTCCGGATTTGTAAAAGTGAGGCACAATTTGCTCTTGCAAACGTAGTTCGGGATCACACAAAGTTTTACCACATCGTCGTGAAAATCGGCCAATCGGTTGTATGCCACGTAGCAGATTTGGTCACACCCCCCGGGAGTGGCATAACAAGTGTTCCGAGTCTTCTCAATCCATGTTACAAAATCGACATGAATGATCTTGAAGTTTTCCTATCAGCTTCAAGTGATAACGGCTCGGACAGTGTCCGGTTATAAGGCCTGTATATATTGTTAGATCTTTTTTGGTAAGATCTAGTAACTTGCGAGTCATTGAAATGTTTGGAGTAATGAACCGCTTTGGTGGCCTAGCTTTGAAAGTGTTGTTCCAGTTTGTCTCCACTTTTAAGCATTCCCAGGCTTTCATCTCCATTCTAAGAGAAGAAGCAGATACACCACAAAAGGGTTCAGGTCCTACAAACTGATGAGACGATCCGAGTCTTGCTAGTTCATCGGCTTTCTCGTTTCCATCAATTCCAGAATGACCAGGAACCCAGTACAAATTGACTTGATTACGACAAGACAATTTCTGAAGTGATTGAACACATTCCCAAACATGTTTGGACGTGCATATTGCTGACTTTAAAGCATTCAGAGCTGCTTGACTATCCGAAAAAATGCATATAGGGAAGCGGAACCTATTCTCACCATAGTACATATATTCATCACATTCTGCAGCCATCCAACTTCAAACGTAAAAAGATGTTTAATTTCTCCAATAAATGGGCGCAGTAACCAAGAATATATAATCCTGGCAAATCAAATTAGGTCTTGAATATAATTAAAAGCTACGAAAACGTTTCGGAGACTTGAAGTTTCGTAAAAATAATGAGCAATCAGATTTTCAACACAATTGCTTACCTTTGAGCTACAAATTCGTCGTATTGATCTAACCGTACTAGGGAATGTACTCGAGTCAGACTCCAAGTTTTTCTTTAATTGCACTATATTCTTACACATTTCCGGTGCGTAATCGCACAAACCCTAAAAATCACACTTCACTGATTACACTAGTCACACTAGCATCTTCGAATACGTGATAAAATACTAGAAAACTATGGGATTAATTTTCACAATAATTTAAATACGCTTGCACCTATTCTGAACCGTGTTTGCAATCGACGTAATCGCTTGATGTTACACTACTCACATACTGTATAACATGCCACATTAACGCTAGTGTGCGTGTTCAATCATTCATAGAGCATTCTTTGCCCAACGTTTGGTGAGTCTTGTTGTCAATATTCTCATGGAAGAATAACAAACAAACGCTTTCATTTTGTCTTGGTTATATGCATGCTACCCAACACACGTGAAGTGCTGTCTAATGATCTACTTCATTTTTGGGTGTAGTAGTGAAGAGCGTTAACTTGTTTGTATTTTTTCTTGATTAAAATCAGTATCAGTGTGTTGCTAAACGATTAACGGTAAGTGGACGAATAAATAGCGAATTACTTGTGTACTCATTGTTCGGTATTCAGTGCATATTCACCGATATCCACTGGAGGTCTGCTTATTGAGCTCAATATAGGTACCGTTTCCCTACTTGAATATCTATAGTTTCTGCGTAAGCATATAGCTGAACATTCCAGAATTGCTTGAATTTCAGCACTTTCCCATTGGGATTGAAAGGTTAATCCCTGGAGCCAGTTCTAGCTCCCACTTGATTGTTCATTTTCAGAACCGTCTGTATAGAAAACAATCGATCCTTGGCGGAGGTTTGGGCCACCTCTTGCCCACGAATCACGCCCAGGATCAATAACTTGATATGAACAATCAAAGTTGTATTTTTCTCCATCAATCTTCGTTGTTCATAACTAGGATTAATTTTACAATTTTGAGAATGCTAAGATGTCCTATTAGATCACCTTCTAAAGGTTCGCAAACCTTCTGATCCTTAGTGCGCTCTTTTCAGCTTCTAACTGTATGAATTGATGCAATGGCAACATAAAAAGTAATGCATCCAGTGCCTTCGTTGGTGTACTTCTCATTGCACCGCCAATTGAACAAGTTGCTAGTCTTTGAAGTTTTTCTAACCTTCTTTGTGCAACAGTTTCTTTTGTTTTTGGCCACTAGACCAATGAAGCATGAGGTAATCTTGGGTCTCACAATTGCCGAATAAATCCAATGGATCATTTTTGGCCTTAGTCCCCATTGCTTACCAAATGTTCTTTTGGCTATCCATAGAGCATTTGTCGATCTGTTGATTGTCTGCTCTAAATGAAAGTTCCAATTTAGTTTTGCTGTCAAGAAATACTCCAAGGTATTTGACTGTATTTGAAAGTACCAAATGTGTGCCTTTCAACCTTAAGTTCTCAATACAGTATTTTCTCTTCTTTGTAAATGGCACAATAGTAGTTTTAGAAGGGTTTATGTTCAAGCCTTCCTTATCACACCACGAAGATACATAATTTAAAGCACTTTGCATTCTGTTTGCAATGATACAGTCGTATTTACCGCGTACTATTAAGACTATATCATCTGCGAAGTCAACTACTTCAAACCCTAGGGTTTTCAGATTTTTAAGGAGATCATCAACTATTATAGACCACAATAAAGGTGATAATACGCCTCCTTGTGGACACCCTTTTACAGCTCTAATACTGATGGATGAGCTTCCGAGGTTTGCTGATATTTGTCTATTTGATAACATCTCGTTAATCCAATCGACAATACATTTGTCGAAACCAAGTTTCATCATTGCTTTAACCATTGAACTATGAGATGAATTATCAAATGCTCCTTCAATGTCTAGGAACGCAGCTAGTGAGATTTCCTTAGCTTGAGAAGATTTTTCTAGTTTAGTAACAACCGCATGCAACGCTGTTACCGATGATTTACCTTCCTGATTAGCAAATGTTTACTCAGAGGAGTTTTAAGTAAATATGTTGACTTTATGTATTCATCAATAATTTTTTCCATTGTTTTAAGTATAATTGACGATAAGCTTATGGGCCTATAGGATTTAGGTGAACTTTTATCCTTTTTATTAGCCTTAGGAATAAACGTCACACGCACTTGTCGCCACGCTGTCGGAAGGTAGCTCAATGTTAAACTTGTCCGAAATAGTTTTGTTAGAATGGGTAATAGAGTTGACTTTCCCTTCTGCAGTAGTACAGGATAAATTCCATCCCTACCAGGTGATTTGAAGGGTTCAAAAGGGTCAATCGCCCATTCGACTTTTCTTTCGGTAAAAATTGTATCGGCCAAAGAACAAGCATCAACCCTGGCTCTATCTACTCCAGTCGTTCCATTCATTGTTAAATGAACATGCGTCCTGGTTTCATCAAGGCCAACTTTTGATGCAGGTATACTTTGGTCTTCACTCGAACTAATGATAGAACATGGAAAGTGTGTTTTCATTATCAATTCCAAAGTTTCACTTGCTAATAAAGTAAAAGAACCATCCTCGTTTTTAAGAGTGCCCAGCCCATTGGAGTGATCTTTAGAGAGGATTTTCTGCAATCTGGCAGTTGCTGGAGTACCTTCAATGTTTTCACATGTATGCCTCCAGTGTATCCTTTTAGATCTCCGTATTTCCTTATTATAACTAGTGAGGGATTCTCTGTATTGTTCCCACTGTTGTGTTCGTTTTGGCCAGTTAAAAAGCTTCCGGGTTTTCTTACGAAGTTTCTGAAGCTTGTTGATCCACCATGGTACATTTCTATTTTTGGAACGTTTCTTAGCGATACAATCTTGATTAAAAGCATGTTGAATTAAGTTTGAAAGTTGCTTTGCATTTTCCTCAAGTTCTTCACAAGAGTTCGAGTCATTTGATAAGGAGTCTTTGCTCACTTCTAGCCTTGAGTTATAAAGCTCCCAGTTTGTTTTTCTGGGATATTTTATAGTTTGTATGAGTTGTTGATCAGCCTCATAGTCAAATAATATTTGCAAGTGATCCGACAACGATACTTCTTGCGATACATGCCAATTTTTAATTTTGGAAGAGATTTTCGGACTACACAGCGTCAGATCAAGGACTTCCTGTCTAATTGCATTTATAAAAGTGGGAGCGTCTCCTCTGTTACATAAATCTATTTCATTTTTCGATATATAATCTAAAAGATGCTCACCTCTGTTGTTGATGTCCGTGCTGGCCCATATGGAGTGATGAGCATTGGCATCACAGCCAATTATAATCGCCTTATTTTGTTTCTTGCAGTATGAAACAAACGCTGCAACTTCTGGTGGAGGTACATCGTCAAGGTCCCCTGGAAAGTATGCTGAAGCAACATATATTTCTGTTGTCCCGTGAGTTGTTGGCACCTCCATCATGACAGCAGCGATGTCTCTTTTTATATACTCTGTAATTGGACCCCGTTCCTCACATCCATGACTGACTCAACGCTTTCCAGGGAAAATGCATTTTTACCCTTGATCTTGAGAGATCATACCACCAAATTCCGGTAGAGAAGGGAGGATGTGCTCAAGACCGCCGTTATCACACCATCCGGACTCTATTAGTTCAACCGCGTGCAGTTTGGTCCCAGCAATGCGAGCCAGACATTTCGATAAAGATTTTTCATTAGGGCCAACTGACAAACGTAAACAATGGCATTTTCCGCGAATTTCTCGTCATTTAAAACTCGCCTAATCAATCCACCACGGTCATTTCGACGAGGAAGAGTATCAAGGTAGACAACACGAGTCGGACCTGTTTAGGGAGCTGTCGAGAACAATTGGATTGCAGCGCATTCAATCGACAGCATATCACCCTCAAGCGAATGGCCACCGTACTTTGAAGGCAACGGCACTGGCAGCGGGCGCGAAACAGTGAAGCGACCAACTCCCGATGGTAATGCTGGGATTGCGTGTAGCCTTTCGGACAAATTTTGGTTGTTCGGTGGCAGAACTCGTATATGAACAAGCGTTGCGGATACCAGGCGAATATCTTGAAAATTCAAGTCAACAGTTAGACAGGAGTGAGTTTGTGAAACAATTGCGAAATGCTTTGGGGACGCTGAAACCAACCAATGGTTCTAAAAACTTTCCAAAAACTTTCGGGAGGACCACCCTACCCATAATCGATGACTGTCATTGCAAACCCACTTCCACTAAACCTCGATAGAAACAACCAGATCTAAGTGCACAAGATCGGGCACTCCTTGAGCTCTTGAAGTACTGTACCAACTTCGAGGATGTTTGCCACAACAAAAATAAACAGGAAGCTTCATGGCAGTAGCCTTTGATCATAAATATTAAGAAAAGGAATGTTGTAAATGGAATATATTAATCTATAAAGTACACGACAAATATATTAAAATCTAGAAATGATCACCATGATCTAAAATAAATAACAGTCTTTGCATAGGTGTGGCAGTGCACCATGTCCCAATTCCACGATCAACAACAATGATCCGCTGGTCCGCACGGACAATGCTGCTGCTGTTGCTGCCTTCTCCGTTCCTCAAAAAGCATCCGATCGATTTTCTCCAGCTCGGCCTGTTCTTCCGCCGACGAAGGAGCACAACAGCGCCCTTCCGATCGGTCATCATCCCACCGGAAGGACTTCTTCCTGGAATTTTTCCCTTGAAGCACATCACCCAGTTGTTCCTCGTTTTCCAGCTTCATCTTGTGGACTTCCCGAATCATTTTCGCCCACTGCTGTTTGTAGAACATTTTCGATTTTTCCAATTCCTGGAAGCGCTTCTCCAGCTCCTTCCTCAGTCCGTCATTATCGCGAAATTTAGCTTTCAATTCGGAATGCTCTGTTTCTAACTTCTCATAGGCACGTTTCAGTTGATCATTGTCCCGCGACAGCGAGTCATTTTTCTGCTCCAGTTCCTGACAGCACAGACTCTGCAGTTTAGCCTTGTGAGTGTAATCCTCTTCCAGGCGGGAGGCCTTCTGGCGCAGTTCGATCAATTGCTGTTGGTAGGATAATTCCAGTTTCGCTCGCAACTCTTCCGATGATTGCTCCTGTTCTGCACGTTGCACGTTCTGAAGTGTGAGATTCTTCTTGGTTTCTTCTAGGCTTGCAGTCAGAGCGGAAACGTGTTCCAAGCGTTGCATCAGTTCCTAAATTGTGGCAGTTTGTAAATATTAAATTTTGATTCCAAATTCCTAATCGAAAAAAATGGTAACTTACCGCTTTATCCTTCATCTGTTTCCGTTGCCACTCGTTCGCAACTTTCGCCAAATAAGCCACCTCCTTCTGTTTCAACTCAACCAAAAACTGCTTCCTCTGATCCATCATCCACTGTTTCTGCTCCTCCAACATTTTGTACGAAAGCTGATCATCCAGCTGTCCCCTTGCATTTCCGCTTCCAATAATCACTTCCGGACCGCCCGTAGGGTGTCGGCTGTTGTAATTAATACCAACTTCGTCCAAGAAACTAAAAACCGTCGCCATTCCGATGCTCTCACCGCTTTGATTTTCCAATATAAGCACCCCGGACTGCTTCTCCTTGGTTCCTACGACCAAGTTCTGATTGTCCAATTGTGCAAATCCGAACAATCCATGTGGACCGTGTAAGCTTAGCTTGGAACTTTCGGCAGTTATCGATTCCAGCACTCGATCTGGCAGAGACGAGAAAAACAGCTGCAGCATGAGATTTGAAAGCTCTAAGGTTTCCGATTCGATTGCCTCCAGTTCCATGGTAGTTTTGACTAATGGCGTGTCCGCACTCGGATGGTACAATGAAATTTGCCAGAGACCCGGGGCAGGACGCTGATTGAACTTGATGCTTTGAAGAAGCAGGTTGTAGCTGAAGGTGCGTGGAATGTCTCTGAGGTCTCGATCCTCACATTGCAGGATCGATTCGATGTCAGTTTTCTCCGCCGGAGCCGAGGGCGGAGGACCAATTGGAAGAACGGGATTGAGATTAATTGACGGAATGGAGGGAGCTTCTGGGACTTCTACCAGAGGATGATTCGCCTGTGAGGAGTTCTCTTCCGACAAGGATTCAAGACTTTTCCTTATGGGCTCGGAAGGCGTTTGACGATCGGAAGTGAGATACTTCAGACTGAATTTGCATTTTATAGTGGGTAGCGCCTCGGAAGGCCGATCGGTAACTTCATCTGAGTTCCGTTTGTCATCGTATTTGACAGTTGCCGATTCGATCGGGTAATACTTTTCAACATCCTGGGTTGACGAATTATCGCGGTACTTGGTGAGAAATTCTGATAGTGATTCGTCTTGTATCAAATTTCCGAAGCGGAAATAGCAACGACCTAAACCAACAGATTCGATGTTAATTTTCAACCACTGAAACCATTCAATCAATAGAACTTACCTATCACTTTATCTTCATACAACACCTCCAACCGAATGAGAAATACTTCCTGAAAATATCTTTTCAATGAATGCAGCGAGGTCCTATAGTTGATGACAATCTTCTCCTGGATGTAAAACGTCTGACTGGACTTCCTTTCTAATGAACAAGGATAGTTATCTCCCAGCAGTTCGTACCGCATTTGAAACCCAGCCGGCACTGCATTCTCCGCTCCTTCCGGAAGCAACCTCCGCAGCTGTTTGGCATACTTCAGCACAATCTTCACCAGAAAGATATCACATTCCTGGTCGTACTGTCCCACTTGTAGCAAGCCACGCTCTTCTAGCAGCTCAATCGGAAGCCCTTCGCCCGATCCCAACCGGGATGGCTCGGGGTTGGTGAAAATCACCAAACTTCTATCCATCTCCTGTTCCGAATCGCACCCCACGTCCTTTTTCCGATGTGGATTCAAATACTCCTTATCGGTAATAAATACCGCTAGTTGCACTTCAGGTTTCTGATTCTTCCATTCCGGTGTAGACAGCCCTATCACCCGATACCATCGAGACTTGACACTGTCTGCCTTGGCTGGTGCCAGCAGGGGAACGGACCGCAGCGGTAGCACCAGATGGCCAATTAGTGATCTAGGTTGATCCGTGGAGGGCGGATGATGGTCAACCGAGTAACATTCTATTTTGATCGGAAGGTTTTCAGTCTTCATGCGTTTCACGGATCGACGATCGGTTTCCCATACCAGGTTGCTTTCGAAACTGGTGGTTGTTATTCCGGGTAAGCGACCGCCCGTCTCCAAAATGTTTTTATCCAGCGAGGCACTGAGCAGGATCGGGGTGTTTTTCGGCCGGTGAAAGTTGATGGCTGAAATTGGCTTCCGTGTACTGTGGTCATAGATTAGGGAACAGAAGTCGATTCTTACCATCTAGAATGTGGAGTACGATAACAAGTTGATCGCGCGGTTGATCCATTGAACTTCACTATATTCAGGAAAGGGACTTCTTAGTTGGCTGCATGAAATCACATAGACGATCATATAAATAAATAGAAGAAAGTATTCCTAGAAAATTGGGCAAGTGACATCACACAACAAACTGTATCGTTTGTATTCGCTGAATGATAGTAACTGCCGGAACTGTTTACAAACTGTTGTAAATAAACCAAACGCAAGGAAAACGAAAGCTTCGGGTGTTGAATTTGCAATTACGAAGTTTGACGTTTTCATGAGAGTCAACGTGAGTGACTTGAGCTGCTATGTGAACAGGGATCCCAGATATTTTATTATTTTCCTAGTATGAAAATTTGGGAAATGTTGCCCGAGATGTTTTGGCATTTTGTTTTTAACTCTTTATTTGTTCCAAATTTATCAATATTTACATTACATGTTAATCTAGGTGCTCCAACTACTACCGTCACGTATCAGCCTTAAGTGTATTGTTTACAGAGAAAAAAACCTTAATTGTGAAAATATGTACCTAATTTTGTTTACATTGTTCTAAGGCATGAACAGCAGTTCAGTATTTTGAACACGTTTTTATTCCTGCGTGTCAGCATAACAATAATAATCTTCAAACTAAAAACAAGCTCAAATTAATTTTAACTAACATAAAGGGAATTAATCGTTGCAAAAGAAGATTGCAACGATTTTTGCCTGAAATTATTAATTCGACATGGCTTTTTTCGCGAATTCCTCGTCATTTAAAACTCGCCTAATCAATCCACCACGATTATTTCGAAAAGGAAGAGCGCACCTATCCGATAATTCTAGGAACTTACATGGATAACCTTTGTGCCACGAGAAATTTACAGAAGAAGCCATTGTTTACGTTTGTCAGTTAGGCCCTAATGAAAAATCTTTGTCAAATTATTTTGTTGGACTTTTCAAGCTGAACAATGCATTAGGTCCTAAGTAACATTGAGAGATTCTCTTCGTCGACTTTCTCTTTCGTTAATAGTTTGCCTTTTAAACGTTTTGCCTTAGGAGGAGACAACTTAATCTTGCATTAGTTTTAATGCCAATACTATGAGTATTGGTGAAAATAATAAAATTAAAATATCATTATACGGTATTATGATATCATAAACTGTCAATACAATGCTATAGGGGTATGTGGATTATAACATTGTTCGATAGCAAATATAATAATATACCGGCAGTTAATTTATTTTTTAATATTGACGAGCGTAACTATTGAAAAAACAATTTCAAAATATTATGAAAACATTTTGATTGCAAGTCAACATCATCCTATTTCACCATGAAACACGCTACAAAAACAGACTACCTAAACCAACGAACCAACCATTGATTTCTAGCATACATAAGTTGACATTTATGTCATAATGGGAGCCCCTGTGACTGATAATTAAGTGCCGGGAGCCCCCTGTTACTGAAAGTAAATGTCACTTTGTGAAACTGCATGTCGGCACAGAGAACAGACATTGATGTCCATATACCTTTTTTTGAAAAACGTGTGTAAAAGTATAGGGGAGCAGCCGGTATAAGAAGCAAGTGCAGAAAAATACAAACAAAACTTTTCAGGTTATGTGCTAGGATTTTCATTGATAAACATTGACATGACAGTTATCGAACAAATGCAGCGCCGCCTACCGGGAGCATAACGACATACATTTGAAATATCGGTTAAAAGTTTTACACAAGTAGCAGACCGAAGATGAACGTCTGTTCTCTGTGATGTCGGTTTGTGAAAATAAAAATGATTAGATTTTTCTTGTTTAAAAATCGAGAAAAAATAGTTGAGATTCATAAAAAATATTTTTGTGCTAGGAAGAACACCCATCATCGATACAGATGAAAAAAAAAACATGTTTTTTTTAAACTAAAACCACCTGTATTATAATACGATTTAATGCGAAAATTAAAGATGTCTCCCCCCTAGCGTTTTGCTGATGTTTTTGACGTATTGGATCCTTAATTACATTTTATATTACCGTACTGTGTGTTGACAATTCTTGAACATGTTTTCACATAGTCATAGGAACGCAAAGAGAAAGTTGACGAAGAGAGTCACCCAATGTAACTTAGGACCTTATGCAATGTTCAGCTTGATTTGTTCTAAAGTATCAACATTTGAAATTAAATTCTATGTACTTCGTTAGTACTGTACCACCTTGATTATCACTTGGCCCCTTGATTTCGTAAAGCACTTGGTAAAAATTTTCTCAGCCTAACAGAAGCGATACCGATTTTCTAACTATGACATTCCTCGGCGAGTTATCTCCAATGGAAGGCAAAATTTGTCCACCCAGTCATCGGATTCTATACAGATGATTTCATGGACAAACGGTGACTAACAGCTGCAATACTTGAGAACGCCGTGTATTAAAAATTGTTGCATTAGCACGGAATACTCCACTTGGTACAGAGTTGTAACGGTTACCGGTTCGAGGAGTTCATCCTGCTAAGGCAGAGGCTAGGGTGAGACAGGCCTACTCTGAGTTACTTTTATGCACCGTGTTACTCGCGAGTAACTCGATGTGCCTCGAAATTCAATCGATGTTCATCGATTTTTTGCTTTTGCTACTCCTTTTGTTACACCTCCTATCGTCAGTTTTGTTTGTAAACAAAGAAGGCAAAGAGGTATCCTGTGTCCTCTGAGCCTCTACTCTTACTTTTAAGTCCGAAGGGAAAATTTAAATGGCCAAGGTGAGGATGACGTCAACTGCAGGACAGACAATGCGAAAACCCCTGACGGATAGTGAGACTTTGAATGCCACCATCGGAACAAGTTATGATGGAACGTTGGTCAAGTGTTGGATGAGGATAAGGTTGTTCCTGCAAATCCTGTTCAACTCAGTTTATGAGCTTTCATCGGATGCACAGGTGGTATCGACACGACGAGAGACAAAAAGAAGTGTGTCAAGCGTAACTAAGTTTAATACCCGCGTAGTTTAAATAGTATACTTAAAAGCTACTGCAGGTAAATTCGTGTAAAACTAAACTGTAACATTGTGAACTAAATATCTAACCTAACCTACCCACATACTATTTCAGCACACCTGTTAGCATACAGATCCGACAAATAATTGAAGAAATCACCTAAAGACATTTAAAACTAAGGAAATGAGACTATAGCATTCTGTATTTACTAAAGAGGAGCCAGTTTAATTTATGCAAATTGTTATTGTTAGGAAATTTTTAACCCTGCTCTACGAATCACCGAAAATTGGAAATAAAGCGGTTTATAATACGGAACCAGTCTTTAGTTGCTTCCCAACATATCAAAAAATTCGTTTATGCGATCGGGGAGAACTGTCATGTTACGGTATGTCGAAACGTTCGACGGTTAACGATGGATGCAAATTCTGTGGTTCTTCTGAACACTGCCGGATGGTGTGCTGTGATGTTTGTGGCGATTGGTATCATTTCAAGTAGTATCTTTTGGGCGTGGATGAAAGCGTAGAAAACATGGACTGAAACTGCAAGGATTGCGAAGCAAAACGTGCGGCACAGAGCACAGCTAGATCGTCGACGACACCAAAGGATATAAGTTCCACATCAAAGGGCGCATATCCGAAACAGTCGGATGAGCTGCAAGCCATGCAGAAGCGTATGGAAAATTTGCTCCTGAATTCTGTTTATGTATGTCCTATAAGAAAAAGTTATGTTAGGGAGTATGCTGATAAGATAGTGAAATAAAACTTACAATTATATCCATTTTGATGGAAAAAGAATTCAAGCTAATCTTCAACCGCAGCATCAAACTTGGTAGTTAAGAATTTGCACAGATAGCAGAATACATGTTTTGACAGTAGCTGGTCGGTTCTCGATCCCAATGTTATTGTGGAAAAAATGATGTGAAAAAGAGAAATGATCTCGCCTACTAGTAACGTGAGTTACTCGAGGTGCCTCAAAAGCAACTCTGAAATTGCTCGAGATGAAGAGCTGTCTCACCCCTAAAGTGAACTGACAAACGTAAACAATGGCTTCTTCCGTAAATCTTCGTGGCACAAAGGTTATCCATGTAAGTTCCTAGAATTATCGATAGGTGCGCCTTCCTTTTCGAAATAATCGTGGTGGATTGATTAGAGCAGTTTTAATGACGAGGAATTCGCGAAAAAGCCATGTCGAATTAATAATTAGGCAAAAATCGTTGCAACCTTCTTTGCAACGATTAATTCCTTTATGTTAGTTCAAATTAATTTCGAGCTTGTTTTTAGTTTGAAGATTATTATTGTTATGCTGACACGCAGGAATAAAAACGTGTTCAAAATACTGAACTGCTGTTCATGCCTTAGACAATGTAAACAAAATTAGGTACATATTTTTCACAATTAAGGTTTTTTTCTCTGTAAACAATACACTTAAGGTTGATACGTGACGCAGTAGTTGAGCACCTAGATTAACATGTAATGGGAATATTGATAAATTTGGAACAAATAAAGAGTTAAAAACAAAATGCCAAACATCTCGGCAACATTTCCCAAATTTTCATACTAGAAAATAATAAAATATCTGGGATCCCTGTTCACATAGCAGCTCAAGTCACTCACCGTTGACTCTCATGAAAACGTCAAACTTCGTAATTGCAAATTCACACCCGAAGCTTTCGTTTTCCTTGCGTTCGGTTTATTTACAACAGTTTGTAAACAGTTCCGGCAGTTACTATCATTCAGCGAATACAAACGATACAGTTTGTTGTGTGATGTCACTTGCCCAATTTTCTAGGAATACTTTCTTCTATTTATTTATATGATCGTCCATGTGATTTCATGCAAAGCCAACTAAGAAGTTCCTTTCCTGAATATAGTGAAGTTCAATGGATCAACCGCGCGATCAACTTGTTATCGTCCTCCACATTCTAGATGGTAAGAATCGAATTCTGTTCCCTAATATATGACCCCAGTAAACGAAAGTCAATTTCAGCCATCAACTTTCACCGGCCGAAAAACACCCCGATCCTGCTCAGTGCCTCGCTGGATAAAAACATTTTGGAGACGGGCGGTCGCTTACCCGGAATAACAACCACCAGTTTCGAAAGCAACCTGGTATGGGAAACCGATCGCCGATCCGTGAAACGCAGTGAAGACTGAAAACCTTCCGATCAAAATAGAATGTTACTCGGTTGACCATCATCCGCCCTCCACGGATCAGCCTAGATCACTAATTGGCCATCTGGTGCTACCGCTGCGGTCGGTTCCCTGCTGGCACCAGCCAAGGCAGACAGTGTCAAGTCTCGATGGTATCGGGTGATAGGGCTGTCTACACCGGAATGGAAGAATCAGAAACCAGAAGTGCAACTAGCGGTATTTATTACCGATGATGAGTATTTGAATCCACATCGGAAAAGGACGTGGGATGCGATTGGAACAGGAGATGGATAGAAGTTTGGTGATTTTCACTAACCCGAGCCATCCCGGTTGGGATCGGGGAAGGGCTTCCGATTGAGCTTCTGGAAGAGCGCGGCTTGCTACAAGTGGGACAGTACGACCAGGAATGTGATATCTTTCTGGTGAAGATTGTGCTGAAGTATGCCAAACAGCTGCGGCGGTTGCTTCCGGAAGGAGCGGAGAATGCAGTGCCGGCTGGGTTTCAAATGCGGTACGAACCTGCTGGGAGATAACTATCTCTTGTTCATTAGAAAGGAAGTCCAGTCAGACGTTTTACATCCAGGAGAAGATTGTCATCAACTATAGGACCTGCTGCATTCGTTGAAAAGATATTTTCAGGAAGTATTTCTCATTCGGTTGGAGGTGTTGTATGAAGATAAAGTGATAGGTAAGTGATACTCATTGAATGGTTTAAATTACAATATAAACATCGAATCTGTTGGTTTAGGTCGTAGCTATTTCCGCTTCGGAAATTTGATACAAGACGAATCACTATCAGAATTTCTATCCAAGTACCGTGATAACTCGTCAACCCAGGATGTTGAAAAGTATTACCCGATCGAATCGGCAACTGTCAAATACGATGACAAACGGAATTCAGATGAAGTAACCGATCGGCCTTCCGAGGCGCAACCAGCTATTAAATGCAAATTCAGTCTGAAGTACCTCACTTCCGATCGTCAAACGCCTTCCGAGCCGCCCATAAGGAAAAGTCTTGAATCCTTGTCGGAAAAGAACTCTTCGCAGGTGAATCTTCCCCTGGTAGAAGTCCCAGAAGCTCCCTCCATTCCGTCAATTAATCTCAATCCCGTTCTTCCAATTGGTCCTCCGCCCTCGGCTCCGGCGGTAGAATAACTGACATCGAATCGATCCTGCAATGTGGAGGATCGAGACCTCAGAGACATTCCACGCACCTTCAGCTACAACCTGCTTCTTCAAAGCATCTAGTCTCAATCAGCGTCCTGCCCCGGGCCTCTGGCAAATTTCATTATACCATCCGAGAGCGGACACGCCATTAGTCAAAACTACCATGGAACTGGAGGCAATCGAATCGGAAACCTTAGAGCTTTCAAATCTCATGCTGCAGCTGTTTTTCTCGTCTCTGCCAGATCGAATGCTGGAATCGATAACTGCCGAAAGTTCCAAGCTGTGTTTACATTGTCCACATGGATTGTTCGGATTTGCACAATTGGACAATCAGAACTTGGTCGTAGGAACCAAGGAGAAGCAGTCCGGAGTGCTGATTTTGGAAAATCAAAACGGTGAGAGCATCGGAATGGCGACGGTTTTTAGTTTCCTGGATGAAGTTGGTATTAATTACAATAGCCGGCATCCTACGGGCGGTCCGGAAGTGATTGTTGGAAGCGGAAATGCAAGAGGACAGCTGGATGATCAGCTTTCGTACAAAATGTTGGAGGAGCAGAAACAGTGGATGATGGATCAGAGGAAGCAGTTTTTGGTTGACTTGAAACAGAAGGAGGTGGCTTATTTGGCGAAAGTAGCGAACGAGTGGAAACGGAAACAGATGAAGGATAAAGCGGTAAGTTACCTTTTTTCGATTAGAAATTTAGAATTTAATATCTACAAACTGCCCCAATTTAGGAACTGATGCAACGCTTGGAGCACGTTTCCGCTCTGACTGCGACCCTAGAGGAAACCAAGAAGAATCTGGCACTTCAGAACGTTCAACGTGCAGAACAGGATAAATCATCGGAAGAGCTGCGGGCAAAACTGGAACTATCCTACCAACAGCAATTGATCGAACTGCGACAGAAGGCCTCCCGCCTGGAAGAGGATTACACTCACAAGGCTAAACTGCAGAGTCTGTGCTGCCAGGAACTGGAGCAGAAATGACTCAGCTGTCGCGGGACAATGATCAACTGAAACGTGCCTATGAGAAGTTAGAAACAGAGCATTCCGAATTGAAAGCAAAATTTCGCAATAATGATGACCTGAGGAAGGAGCTGGAGAAGCGCTTCCAGGAATTGGAAAAGTCGAAAATGTTCTACAAACAGCAGTGGGCCAAAATGATTCGGGAAGTGCACAAGATGAAGCTGGAAAACGAGGAACAATTGGGTGATGTGCTGCAAGGGAAAAATTCCAGGAAGAAGTCCTTCCGGTGGGATGATGACCGATCGGAGGGGCGCTGTTGTGCTCCTTCGTCGGCGGAAGAACAGGCCGAGCTGGAGAAAATCGATCGGATGCTTTTCGAGGAACGGAGAAGGCAGCAGCAGCAGCATTGTCCGTGCGGACCAGCGGATCATTGCTGCTGATCGTGTATTTTGGGACGCACTGCCACACCTATGCAAAGACTGTTATTTATTTTAGATCATGGTGATCATTTCTAGATTTTAATATATTTGTCGTGTACTTTATAGAATAATATATTCCATTTACAACATTCCTTCCCTTAACATTTATAATCAAAGGCTACTGCCATGAACTTCCTGTTTATTTTTTTTGTGGCAAACATCCTCGAAGTTGGTACAGTACTTGAATAGCTCAAGGAGTGCTCGACCTTTTGCACTCAGATCTGGTTGTTTCTATCGAGGTTTAGTGGAAGTGGGTTTGCAATGACAGTCATCGATTATGAGTAGGGTGGTCCTCCCGAAAGTTTTTGGAACCATTGGTTGGTTTCAGCGTCCCCAAAGCATTTCGCAATTGTTTCACAAACTCACTCCTGTCTAACTGTTGACTTGAATTTTCAAGATATTCGCCTGGTATCCGCAACGCTTGTTCATATACGAGTTCTGCCGGAGAACAACCAAAATTTGTCCGAAAGGCTATACGCAATGCCAGCATTACCATCAGGAGTTGGTCGCTCCAGTGTTTCGCGGCCGCTGCCATTGCCGTTGCCTTCAAAGTACGGTGGCCATTCGTTTGAGGGTGATACGCTGTCGTTTGAATGCGCTGCAATCCAATCGTTCTCGACAGCTCCCTAAACAGGTCCGACTCGAGTTGTCTACCTTGATACTCTTACTCGTCGAAATGACCGTGGTGGATTGATTAGGCGAGTTTTAAAAGACGAGAAATTCGCGGAAAATGCCATTGTTTACGTTTGTCAGTTGGCACTAATGAAAAATCTTTATCGAAATGTCTGGCTCGCATTGCAGGGACCAAACTGCACGCGGTTGAACTAATAAAGTCCGGATGGTGTGACAACGGCGGTCTTGGGTACATCCTCCTTCTCTACCGGAATTTGGTGGCATGATCTCTCAAGATCAAGGGTCGTAAAAATGCATTGTCCCTGGAAAGCGTTGAGTCAGTCATGGATGTGAGGAATGGGATACCGGCACAGTGATTTTGTTTAAGGCCTCCATTTTCCGTTCTTCCAGAACTGCCACACTGCCGGAACGCAATGTAGAGGACTTGCCCAGCAGCTGCTGCAGGGTCGACAAAGACCAATTTGAGTCGGCGGATCTCAGCGGCCAGTGTGGCAATCTGACCTAGTAGATCAGCTATCGGTGGTGCTTCCATGCTGTTAGAATTTGCGGCAACTAGTGACGAACCCGGATATTCCACCATTTTATCGGCCATATCGTCTAGCTTTCCAAACGTTCCATCGCTGATTGCAAGAATTGCTTTCACATTTGGCGGCCAGTTCCTGAATTTTGGCGAGGAGATGCGTCGGCCGCATATCGTCCAAATCGCAGTCTCCGAGAATTTGCTTCAAACGTTTTTGCGCTGAGAAACGAGAAATCCTTGTTTTGACTGCCTCGTACTTGTTTTCGTTGGGAGGGTTTGTGACCAAATCTCTTGGTCGATTTTCACGACGATGTTGTAAAACTTTGTTTGATCCCGAACTACGTTGGCAATGGCAAATTGTGCCTCCACTTGGACCAACCAAATTACGGTATAACGCTTCCAAAAATCCGGAACGAAGCCATACAAGCTCCCTGCATGTCTTCGAGAGTGCGATGAACTCCGCTTCCATACTCGACAACGAGACACTAGTTTGTTTCCGGCTGGTCCAACATACGTTTGCGAATACATACCCGGTGATGGACTCTCGGTCTACGGATCGCTTATTCAATCAACATTGCAATATCCTATGAGCTTCACCGCGTCATCTATGCTATGCTTCATTTCAGCTTCAACCAGCATCCGGCAGTCTTCATAAAGTAGCGCATGGCACGCTTGAGCTTTACCCAGTCAACTTCCGTTGGCTCCTTGCTCCCACGTCCGGACGAGTGTTTATGGCTACATAGAGTATCGCCCCAACCATACTGTGGTACTGCTGGTTGTTTGGTAACGCACGACTTCCATCTCTGTTACGATAGTAGCCTACATTCGAAGGTATCTTCGATCCTTATCGATTTCCCCGAGTGAAGACAACTCAATTTTATTCTTCATCTGCTTACGAAGGTTTACGATGGCTCCATTCAGCTACTTCTTCATCCACAAACCAGTTCCGCTTTCGATTGCTCGAATTCGATGGAAACGAGTACCTGGTTGATGGTTTCGTTCCACACACGAGCGCTTAAAGGCTTTACTTTAAACCATACAGGCTACGGTTTAGTTTGCAGACAAGGCTTTCCATACCAGGCTTGAAGAAACCTTTCGGCTGCCGCATGTTCTTCTTCTTTAGCATTTCGATGCCAAGTACCATTTTTGCATTAGTATGATTGTGTGGCAAGTACAATCATATGCTATGCCCAGGGATCGAGAAATTTTCCTTTACGAAAAATTCCTAGGCCCGACCGGGAATCGGAACCAGCCACCTCCAGTATAGTGTTGCTGCGCCTTTACCGACTGAGCTAAGGGAGACAGACCACTAACATGTATTCTCTGGCGATCTCGTCCTTTCGAAGAGGTCACAATGTACGAGCTTGGCACAGTTACGTACGGAACAAAATCAGCACCGTTTCTGGCAACGAGGACACTGCGATTCCCGTTTGCAACGAAGGCAATTCGACAGGATACGTATGTGGATGATGTAATCACAGGTGCAAATACCATAGAAGAAGCAACTGATCTACGACAACAACACATAGAAATGTTGAAGGGCGGAGCATTTCGCCTCCGAAAGTGGGTCTCCAATCAAGCAGCGACACTGCATGGATTTCCTGAGGAGGAACTTGCGATTCAAACTGCAGAAGGGATCAACATGGATCGAGATTCTTCAGTCAAAACGTTGGGACTCGCCCCCCCCCCCTCCCTAGGTTTTTACGGCCCACAATCCTCACTGCCAAGATCTTTCTTCTACGATTGTGGGCATGGCGAAACGAAGATGGTATTGCCTGGATTTTGATCAGCCTGTACCACCAACGGTGGATGAGCGTAGGCAGAAATTCCACACACAACTTCCGCTAGTCAACAAAATCTGTATTAACCGTTGCCTACACTGAGGCAAAAGAACTTAAGAATTTCATAAGACATGACTTATGAAACAGGATGATTTGTATTTCATAAGCCACTATGAATTTCTTATCCATCAATTATGCATTACATAGGCGCGACTTATGATTTCCAGAGCGTCGTTAAAGTCATCATTTTTAGTTAAAAATTAGTTTGGCAATATGGCGGACCTTGTAAACTTTGTATTAAACGAACAGCAGCTTATCGCAGATTTGCAATAGGAGTTATCGGTTGTGGGCATCGCACGGTTTCCGCAGGCAGACTTGCTAACGCTGAATAAAAGTTCTTTTTGTGCATTGTTTTTGAATGATTTGCTTCCGTTTGCACGAACCAAATTTGGGGCTGGGTGCGCCAGAGAAATGTAAGTATTTTTCGTCTAGTTTTTATTGTTATGCTATTTTAATTGATTGCCTTCAAAGCGCCTTCAGAATTGCTTGCAGCATCAGATTCTAGATTCCACTGGACGTAACCAGGCCTTGGAAGAAACAGCAGGAATAATCGGAAGTCTAGTCGATGTAAGTTTTTTTTTCCTTCTTTTTCCTGTATATCCTAAAAAGTTTAATGTTTTATTTTAACAGGATCTCCATTGGGAGAAGCAAGAAATTCAAGCAGGTCATTCTTCCACCAAAGATTCCTGCAGCAGCTAAGTAAACAACCCAGTGAACGATTTTAATAAACCGAATGAGAATGAAATGAATGAATAAATATATTCCGTAAATCAGATTTTCATATAATTAAAAAAAATCCCGAGTACCAAATGATTAAATATTTTACCAACAAGAACATTTTCATACATCAAACTTTGTCCATTATTTAAAAGGTGAAAATTTGTTGATAAATCGATGATTTTTATGATAAAACATTCCCATTTGAACTGTGAAATTCGTATATCATGCTCATGAAATTCATTACAAGTTTACAATGAAATTCATAACTAAGCATTATGATTTTCATTAGTAAATGCTATGTTATTGATAACACCCGAATATGGTCTTCATACGACAACCAATAACAATCTCAAGTAAACACATTTTGAAATTCCCCTTCCCAGTCATAAGTTAAAACTTAGATTTTCATAACAGATCCTTTTGTCGCAAATTCATAAGTGATTCTTATAGAATTCTTAAGTTCTTTTGCCTCAGTGTAGTCATCCTCAGACCAGTCAGACCAGTCACAATCAATATGAAACTAGCGATTTGAAATTGGTTCACTATTGTAGAACCGCTAGTTCCAAAGTACCTTGCTATACACTCTTGCGCTTTTCAGTACCTTTCGGTACTAGTATCTTTGGCTTTGTTTTGATTCGAAATGTTGTTTTGACAGAATATTTGAGGGTGTGTTGTTGCGAGTTACGTTATTAGGGACGAAACATTAAGCTTGGGACCGGTGTGCTAGTACTTCCTGAGCCAAAACAATTATTCATTTTCTTCAGGACTATCCAGCCGCCGGTACAGACACATTGTTTTTCGGATGCTTCCGAGCGAGTGTATGGCGGTTGCATCTACCTGCGCAGTCAAGGTGCGGAAGGCAGTGTCGTCGTTCATCTATTAACCTCGAAGCCCAAGGTTAGTCCAAGGTGTTAGCACAGTGATTCGAGAATGAGCGAAAATCGATATAAATCGATGCTCCTGCCTATTTCTGAACGGGCTCAACCTGCGTTCTTCGCTGGTTGGATGCACCACCATCCAATTGGAACACTTTCGTAGGCAACAGAGTAGCAAAAGTACAAACCCTTACCGAATGATTTCAGTGGCGCAATGTACCAGGTGTTGACAACACCGCTGCCACGATATCAATGGGACTTTCACCAGATGACTTATTCCAGAATGATTCCCGGTGGCACGGTTCAAGCTGGTTGGTAGGCGACGGAAGTGGTTGGCCTGTTATGGTGGATTTATCAACAGAAGACGATCATCATCAATGGTAGCAGACTTCAATGATGGGTATCTCAGCAAGTTCCCAAAGTACACCAGACTCATAAGATGCACAGCCGTATGGCAACGGCTAATAAAACGCTTGCAAACGCGATCGAAAGATCATCCAATGGGGTTTCTTACCATTTCGGAGTTGTGACAAGCGATGATTTTATGCACATAATATGACGTATTGATCCTTAATCACACTTCATGCTACCATACTGTATGTTGAAAATACTTTTAAAATGTTTTTATATAGACGTAGGAACGCAAAGAGAAAGTCGACAAAGAGCGTCTCTCAATGTTAGCTTAGACCTAATGCATTGTTTTGGCTTGATATACACTCAGGCAAATAAACTGAGTGTGCTGTGCTCTAAGCGAGACGTGAACAGTTTTCTGCTGTCATTTTTGCACCGTTTTTCAATTTTTTTCATGTTACCTGTTTCTTATTCTATACTTGATCAACTGGAATTCAGCTAAGTATCCTTTATGTGATTGAAACCCAATAAGCTTAAGGTCCCGTAGAGTAAAATTTTAAGGCAAATATACCGGACCTTAGCATGGGGCGGAGGGAGCACGGAAGTCATCGTGCCCACCGCTGAATGTCATATAGCTATATCTTGTATGGGATGTGACCAGAGACTAAAGGAACCCATTACCCCGTTCGGTGAGCTGGTAAGTGTGCCTAAAATATTGCAGAATTTGAAAGTGTGCTCCGTGGAACTCCTCAAAGAAATAACTGGTGTCCGGCGGCAACTCTGTCAGAGTGATTTTCTGCGCTTTTGGTACTCTAATTAAGACAGCACTGCCAACCGGTCACCATTACACTTTGTAAGTGGCCCCAACAGCAAAAGACCTTGATTAAATATTTGTTTGTAATCCATCATCACAAAAATATACTGCCTGTAACCGGAAAAATGATAATTGAGGCTGAAATATGATTTCTGGTTTCCAACTTTGCCATCTATTATGCTATTTTTTTTCGGTAACGTACGTGTAATATGCATAATTTACTAAACCATTTTTAACAATTTAATGTGTCTGTCAAGCTGTCAAGCACATATTGCTGCATATGAGCTTCATTCTATTCGAAATACTAGGAAAATTTAAGCAATCCCGCTATCTAAATATTACTAGTAAACGCAGTAAACTCCTTCAAATTCCACTAGAAAAAAAGCTTATCTTTTGACAGATAGGCATTTTTCGTCTACGACTTACAGCTTCTTTCAGTGTCGAGTGCCGTTCTCGACGGACATCTTTTGGTTGTAAGTTATAGTAATCCTTAGTGGCTTACCATCGGATATCCAGGATGATATTGGAGCATCAGCACTACATCTTGCTACATGCAGGACCATATCTTCTACTAAGCATCATCAGGCTGAAAGTTTGGCTATTAGGAGGAAGAAATGTAGCTAGACAAGTTGTCCACCGTTGCTTGAAATGCTTCAGAGCAAAACCACTGCCAATACTGCAATCCATGGGTGAGCTGCCATCGTCCAGAGTCACCGTATCTATTCCGTTCGCTAAAACTGATGTGGACTTCTTCGGACCTGTCTTTGTTCGAACCGGTCCACGGTGTGTCACTGTAAAGGTCTACGTAGCCGATTTTTTTTCTCGCATGACAACGAAAGCGGTTCATCGTCTCGGATTTATCCACTGATCGCTTTTTACAAGCACTCTATTGCTATATATGCCTGTTCTCTTCCTATTAATCAACTACTGCTAATCTTCTTTGATTCTGCTAGTGTGATTGCGGCTCACAGAACAGAAACTCCATCCCATCCGAGGATCGAAGCCCCTCCCGGAACGACCATCGCATGGATCTCCGGCCACTGTGGGATCCCGGAAAAAATTGAGGCCGACCGCCTAGCTGCCGTTGGTAAACAAAGTAGCCGTTACACCCGGTCATTACCCGGATCTGATTTAAGAAAATGGATCACTAACACCATTTGGGAGGACTGGAACCAAGAATGGATGGCATCTAGGGAACTTTTCATCCGCAAAATCAAAGATGCTACAAGTCAGTGGGAGGATCTTCCTAACCATAGAACGCCAGGACAAGATATAACCTTCCTATAACCGGTCATCGGATTTTCTCTTGCAATAGATCAACTGGATTAAATCTTGTAACACGCACAACACAATACCAGATAACCTCAGATCAGATATGAAAAAAAAGACAGTTTTCACTTAAAGCTCTGTATAAAAACAAACAGATATCTATCTATCTATCTGTTAGTTGAAACCCATCATAACTACAGTATTACAATAGAACCGGTATTCTTTATCACAATTTCAAAGACCCCTGATAATGTTTTGTACTCGAGCCTGTCCGCTTTTCGTTTTATTGCATATTCTGATGCGTAGTCTTTCTTACGAAATATGGCAGCATGCTCAGTGGAACCTCATAATCACGCAGCCACACCGGACCAACGTGGAGAACATCCAGGTTTCCATCGACCCACTCTCCTTCCGGCAGGTAAATATCCCTGGATCGAGCATTTTCCTTGATAACCGGTGCCGCAATGACATCATCACCGAGAAGGAATTCTAAAAATAAATCAAATAGGTTATGACTGGTCACGGTTACAATCAAAATTAAAACAACTCACGATCATCGATTGCCTGCGCTACCGTGTCACCTGGAGACACCCACCATATGGGTGGATTCACTGGATAACCTCGGGAAACCGCCAGTCTGAAACGCTCCATGATCAACGGGGTGTACTTCTCGTGCAGGTCGGTCATCTTCTTCGATATATGAATCGTTTCCTCGTCGTATCCGAACGGAACATAGGAAAACTGAATACTTGGCATGAACACGTTGGCTTGTAGCCAGCGGATGAACATTTCCTTGCTTGGTGGATTATTGCCATCGGCTACACCCGGATCGTACCCATTGCCTCCAATCATATCCGGCAGAACTAACGGAAAACCTGCCATGTTCATCTGGAGCAGAGTAGTGATCAACGTTGGTAGCCCGTTATTCCCGAGCCATTCAGTATCCTTATCAAGCATACGGACGAATACGGGAAGATCCTGGGTGCGGTGAGCTGAGCGGATCTCGATCAAGTCACCAAACTTGGCTACAGTTCGCAGAAAGTCGACGGTGAACAGAGTTGGATGTTTGGAGCGAGGTCCATTGAGGACAGGATCCACCGGTATCCAGTCGGTTTCACCAGCGTCGAATTTAAAACTGTCAATTCCAGACTGTTCCTGAATGTCACGCAATCGTTGAGAGAACCATTCTGCTGCTTCCGGGTTCGTGAAGTCAACGGAGGCTGCTTCGTTCGTTCCGCTGTTCCACCACCACGTATCGGTGCTGCCGTTGTTATCGGTAACCAAGTATCCTTTCTCCTTCGCTTCAGAGTAAAATGGCTCGCATACTTTGTTGATGAATGGGTGAATCCAGAGCGTGACTCTGGGAAAGCCTTTAGCCTTAATGTCGGCTACGGTTTGTTTGATGTTCGGAAACTTAGTCGTGTTGAATGTCAACGATCCGTAGCATGTCTCCCAGAGGTCGTCTATTTCAAACTGCGAGTCGGTCCAGCCATTTGCAATTATGTCATCAGCGTGTCCCAAGACAACATTCTCGTTGATATCTCGCTTAAAACGGGCCCAAGTAGACCAAATCGGATACCTGACCATCTCTTCCGCGGGATGCCCCGAAGGTTTACCCAAAACCGTGTTCACTGCATCGATATGCGCCTCTCGGGCATCGTTGCCAACTCAATTTGGTAAATAAACGAATACGTGGCGTCGTAGGTATCGTATGGTAAAGACTTTTCGCTTCCAAGCACATAAAACCCGGTTTTCGATGGTTTTGATCAACGAACAGTGGAGCTTCGTCGTCTACAAAGACAAAGGAACCATGTGAGTTCAGCCAATAGCGTTCGGCAACGGAACAGCTGTCGACTTGCTTGGATAGGTAGGAGTAATCCCGAAGACGAAGCTTCTGAATTGGCCAGTATTGGTTTTTCTGCTCAGGTCCTCCGAACCAGTTCGACCCTCGTAGTTTGACACAGTCGGCGACCTTCTTCGGACCATACCGTACTCTTCTGGCTATTGTGAACAGGGAGAAGTTTGGTTGATCTACATCTTTTAGGACTTCAATTTCCTCTCCGCGACTGTTGCGTAACATGAATCCACTGGAAGTTTCTTCATACTCATTCGCCGATTGCACATCACGGTCCATGACGACATTCTGAACCACTTTACCTTCACGTTCCACCATAAGCGATCGACTCCTGGGGTTATCGTCACCAGTGTGTTCGATGCATGAAAGTGCAGCTTATAGTTGATATCCTGAGCCCATGATACTGCTAGCAGCACTAGGACCATCAATGTCCTAGTATAATTTTCTACCATGTTGTCACTATGCTGAATTAATCATCACTGAAGACAAGGGAATTTTCGGAAACAGACTGATGCTAGCAGCTGGAGTCTGCGTTACTTTTATACCTTATGCAAGTTCACCTATCTTAACATGAAACGTGTCAACTTTATCAGCGACTCTTCTCGTGAAAGATTCGTGTGTTGGTCCCTCCTAGTACCAATCGCCTTATCAATCTTCTCAGTTATAGATAAATGATTGTACAAACAGTTGTTTACTTCGATTTAATTTTATTCATCACTACTATCTCTTACCTATAAAGTCCTATCTGTCCTACGTACCTTTCCGCAAAAAGTACGGGAGCGTGTTCAGTGGGACGGAGTAGCTCGAATCCATTTGGGTCCGGTATGTTCTGCTAGAGTGTTTCCATCTACCCAGTTACCTTCCGGAAGGTAGATGTCTCTTGCCCGAACGTTCTCCTTAGTCACTGGTGCGGAGATGATGTTATCTCCCAACAAAAATTCTGGGAAAAAAGAAACCCCGATAAGTAATGGATTTATCACTGTAAACCCCTCCAGCAACTTACGGTCGTACACCTTCTGAGCAACGGTATCATTCGGCGATATCCACCAAAGTGGTGGATTCACTGGATATCCATCGGAAACAGCCAGCTTGAATCTCTCCATAATCTGCGGAGTGTACTTCTCATGCAGAGTGGTCATCGTTTTCGATATCTGCACCGTTTCGGCATCATAATCCCAGGGAACGTAGGAAAACTGGATGCTCGGCATGAATACGTTGGCCTGTAGCCAACGGATGAACATCTCCTTGTTCGGTGGATGATCATTGTACCCATTGCCGCCGACCATATCCGGCAGAACCAACGGATATCCGACCATGTTCATTTGCAGCAGGGTGGTGATCAACGTCGGTAGACCGTTGTTCCAGTTCCACTCGGAATCTTTGTCAATCATGCGCACGAAAATCGGCAGATCTTGACTTCGGTGAGCCGATCGCACTTCAACCAAATCTCCAAACTTAGCAACTGTTCGTATGTAATCATCCACGATCATATTCGGTTGATGAGCTCGTGGTCCATTCAGCACAGGATCCGGCGGTGTCCAACTGGTCTCACCGGCATCGAACTTGAAACTATCGATTCCACTTTCATCCAAAATGGCCTGCAGCCGCCCAGTGAACCATTGCGCTACCTCCGGCTTTGTGAAATCTACGTAAGCAGCTTGTCCTGTTTGACTATTCCACCATTCCGTATCGGTATTGCCGTTGTGATCCGCAACTAAATATCCTTTTCGCTTTGATTCGGAATATACCGGTTCGCAACCCTTGTTGATGAATGGATGGATCCATATGGTAACTTTTGGGAAGCCTACCGCTCGGATAGCATTAATTGTCTCCCTAATGTTCGGGAACTTCGTAGTGTTGAACTTTAATGCTCCATAGCACATCTCCCAATCGTCGTCAAGTTCGAATTGACTATTCGGCCAACCGTTCTTCACTATTTCGTTGGCAAACTCCAAAACCACATGTTGATCAATATCCCGCTTGTATCGAGCCCAGGTTGACCAGATTGGATACTTCACCATCGTTTCCGCTGGATGACCCGAAGGCTTGCCCAATATTTTTCGAACCGCAGCCATGTGCGCGTCTTTTGCATCCTTAGCCACGCCGATCTGATAAACGAACGAATAAGTGTTATCGTAGATATCGTAGGGCAACGCTTTCTTAGCCTCCAAACACATATGTCCCGGCCCACCGTAGTTCTGATCCACAAACAACGGAGTTTCATCGGCCACGTAGATAAACGATCCCAGCGAGTTTAACCAATAACGATCGGCAACCGCACAATTATCAGCCTCCTTCGTCAACATCGAATACTCACTGAATTTCAGCTTTTGAATCGGCCAGTATTGATACTTTTGCTGCGGCCCACCAAACCAATTGGATCCGTCAATTCGTACGCAATCCGTAATCGCCATGGAACGGTGACGAACCCTTCTGGCGATTGTAAACAACGAAAATTCCACCGTATCCACGTCCTTCACCAGCTCAATTTCTTCCCCATTGGCATTCCGCAGCTTAAAGCCATCGGCAATTTCCTCGTAATGCACCATCGACGCCATATCATGGCCCAACAGAATCCTCTGTACCACTCTTCCATTTCTCTGCACGATTACTTCTCTGGAATCGGAATAGGCCGTAGCCCGGACGTCAGCATTGTTGAACTGCAGTATGTAGTCAGTGGCATGGACCGCACTGCATAGGATAAGTGAGCCCACAAGGCTCAGCATGAGGTGGCTCCGCATTTTGCTAGTACCGTTCACACCCGATTCATTCTATAACTACTCACTTGATCACTATCACTTCCCACGGTACGCAACACAAATGTCAGCTGTTGTCCACCGGAATGGTTCTTTTATAGCAGCCATAAAATCGCGACTACCGGTTGATAAGTTAAATGACAATATTTGAGAATTGGAAACTTCCTATCATTGTGCAAGCAAAGGGTAGTAAGTGGATACCCTCTTCGCTGTGTTTACAAGTTTCGATATGATTCCGTTCGAAGGGTAGCTATCACTACCGGATTGAGTCACATGAGTTTACGCGAGTCGATTCCACGAGATGTATGATGCTAAATAGGAAGATCTATAATTGTAAGGAAGCATTAGCGGGAATATCCATTAGCGGCAACACGGTTTAAATAACGTATTAAAAAGAAAATCAAAATAATACAAAAATGAAATGTTCATAGCAGTGAATTTGTTCTAAAGAGTGTATTGAAAATCACTAAGAAATATTGATTTTCGAATAAACGAATGAAAAACACATATTTCAACTACAGTTTTTGTAAAACGCTCGCACTTTGAACTTGACGTTCTTCATTGAATGCTCAGTTGCGTTTGAGATTTTCCTGGTGGCTGATGTCCAGTTTTTCTGGAACTCCTGCATGTTTTGGGACACTGCACCCTCCTTCCGAATGTGCCGCTTGACAATCGCCCAATATCGTTCAATTGGCCGAAGGTCCGGACAGTTCGGTGTATTAAAAATCATTCGTTGCACGCTCTTTTTGATTCAATAAACGCACACAATGAGAAGTTCTACTTCACATCTCAAATTGAAAACTGAAAGGGAATGTAAACATAGAAAAAACAGAGCGTGAACTTCGTCGCCTGTCAATTGTATGCGTGTTCATCACTGCGTGCGTGTACAATTTATTGATTCGTTCGTTGATTTCTGTTGGTGATTCATTTTCGTTTCCTGATTCGATTGAGTACTAGTGTAGCCAGTAAGCAGGGGAAACAGAAAATATGTAGCAACTGAACGCCAAATGTTAATATAAAGTGACATGTGTTCCTTTGGGCCAGTATTTTCTGTTTTGGGATACTGATGCTAGCTACAGGTTACTTAGTTGGAAATGGTTCGGCATTACCGAATGCTTGTTCAACGAACGATAATCGACGATATGGATATTTAACCCTCTTCAATTGAAATCTCGACGACGATTTTTCTCGCATGCTATGTGATATAAAATTCATTAGGTGTGCACAGTGCTGCAAATTATCAAATCATTCATTTGAATTCGAACTAACACAAATCATCAATCGATGCTGGCGAACCTTCTATTTATTTGAAATATCGGTGGTTTTTTAATATATTTGAACTATGTGAGTGTTTCATTCATACGGGTTACTATTCACGGTCTTTGTGCCATTCGATTGAATGAAGACACATTCATTCGAACCACTGGTCATAGTGATCGTTGTGTTTAGCATTTGTCAAATGAACAGAACGGCCATTCGATTGAAGAAGGGACGAATAATCGAGTGAGCTTCTTGTGGTATCCATTGTGCAAAAAGAAGGAGATCGAACGTCCGGAAATACCGCTTGCACATATATTCAAAGGAAGTATGACGTCGGAAACTTTATCCGACATTTTCGGGTTCGTTACCTAAACATGGAAAAGAACAAGGTTTTATAGCTGAAGAAGCCACGCAACATTACAAAAAGGCCGTACCATTTGAAAGACAGTTGTAAATAGATTCAGAAATAAAACTCGTGTCCTTACATAATCTTCCGCTGTCATTTTTTCAGTGAGACAGTTGCTGGACCCGCTAGAAGCCGCGGTTGGAGTTAGACTTAATCGAGCTTAATGCAACTGGGGATATCACACAATCATTTCAACTGATATCATATATTTAAATTTATTTCAAATAGCTATATTTGTTTTCTGATAGAAGAAATTTTCCTTCCAAATTTATCGTTCTGACACTAAACCTACATTGACAATTACACTGTTAAATACTTAACGCTTCACCTTTGTCACGTTTCTACGTTCTGAATTTTTGACTTTTTATGCGCTCAACCTAACGGTTCGTCCATATTACAAGAATCCACTAAATTACCTAAGAGATGGTCCAATGCCGCAATTCCTCAGTTGCCTCTAAGAATAAAAGCGGAGTAAAACGCTTTACCTAATATGTGCGGCCCCATACCTATAGTCAACCCATTGTTTTCAATCTTAATGCTTTTTGCAATTAGATTATTTCCAAACTTAATGCTTTTTGCAATTAGATTATTTTCGAAGTCTCTGGTTGGTACTCTATTTAAAATTCCACAGTTAGTAAATGTAAGCGTTCGATGACAATTCCAATACATAAATCTGAATATAGCAGCAAGCATAACAATATTCAATGCCATGGAAGTCAAGAAACTTGTCAATGTCCTCGGCAGTTCATATGTCCCACTATCATAGAATGTATGCTTAACAATCCAAATTATCATTTGACCTTCCTATAACATATAAGCTCATTGAATTTATCGAAGAATTATTTCTAGTTGTCGCAAGTTTATAAACAATGATATCGATTTAAGTAAGGCATCTGCACTGATGTAAGTATCTGTTCTCTTCAGTACTGTAACCTAGGAGTGGAAAAGAAGACAGTTTTACATCGTCAGACCTGAGGTTAAGCATTAATGTGTGAAGAGTGATGTTCATTCTTGTTTATTTGACAGCGAATGAATTCAAATCACAGAGCACGGCCGCAACTCTAATGAATTCGAAGGCGTTGTTTTCAACTGCTTGAAGTAGGCGAGTTAGTTCAATTGAGTGTAAGTATGCTTCTCAATTGAAAATGAAGTCTTCGTGGTTCAATTGAATATGTTTGCTAGGTTCAAATGAACTTACTATGGTATGGTGATAATGAAAGGTGGTTGTTCGCGCCGTCGTGGTAAGTATTTTCGGACACTCTACAAAAATTCTGGTTTAAATGAAACACCTTTATTTCGCGAACACTGACTGATAAAACACGGTGTTTACTCCGCGACGGTTTATTTAGACTGAATTCTATTTCTTTATTCCTACTCTATGTGGTACAAACAGCTGATTTGATCGTTAGCGATCGGACGAACAGTGGATGTGTAAAACAAGCAAGAGAGAGAGTCTATCTTGCAGCTTGTGGAGTGTAGGGATACCTATGCTAAGCTAAATTGTCGATACACAATCTTTATCTAGCTCTAACAGTGGTCTTTCTCAATTTCATCGATTCTTTTTCAAATGATATTGAGTTTTTACCGCACTGGGTGTGCATAACACATTGTGTGAATAGTCCTGAATAAAATTGTCACGACTTATTGGATGCGTGTGGCTAGAAAATAAAATAAAATCTAATTGAGTAGGCTATTTTTTTCCCAGACGGTACATAGTTAACAAAACTTCCAACACTGTCATTCCAACTAAAAGACAATGGATGATATGTGCAAATGAATGCTATCATCTCTCGTATCCGAACATTAGCATCTGGCGATCTTTATGGGTCGTATTTCCACAGACACTCAATCAACGAAGAGTGAATCACAGGTAGACAGAGTTGTTGTTCATTCGACTTAAAGGGCGATACGGTCAAAATTTGGTCAATATCAACTTGACGTATTTCTTTCAATTTTGCATTTAAAAAACCTGAACATCCCTCATTTTGAAGGTGTGTGTGTGTGTAGAATGTTGCTCCTATTTTGATTTTGGAATTCACTCTTGAGTTGTCAGAATGCCGTCCAAGCAAGAAGAGCAGCGTATCAAAATTTTGCTCGCGCATCGCGAAAATCCGAGGTACTCGCACGCAAAATTGGCAAAATCGCTAAAAGTTGTCAAATCAACCGTTACAAATGTAATTAAAGTGTTTGGGGAACGTTTGTCGACAGCCAGGAAGTCTGGATCGGGGGGAAATCGAAAACCGGAAGCCACTGAGACGACAAAGAGAGTTGCCGATAGTTTCAAGCGAAACCCTAACCTATCTCTCCGAGATGCCGCAAATAAGCTGGGTGTATCGTCTACAACCGTGCATCGAGCCAAAAAACGAGCCGGACTATCGACTTACAAGAAGGTAGTGACTCCAAATCGCGATGATAAACAAAATACGACGGCCAAAGCGCGATCCCGGAGGCTGTACACGACGATGCTGACGAAGTTTGACTGCGTGGTAATGGACGACGAAACCTACGTCAAAGCCGACTACAAGCAGCTTCCGGGACAGGAGTTTTATACGGCAAAAGGAAGGGGAAAGGTAGCAGATATTTTCAAGCACACGAAACTGTCAAAGTTCGCAAAGAAATATCTGGTTTGGCAAGCCATCTGTACCTGTGGCTTGAAAAGCAGCATTTTCATAGCTTCCGGGACTGTCAACCAAGAAATTTACGTGAAAGAGTGTTTGAATAAACGTCTGCTGCCTTTCCTGAAGAAACACGGTTGTTCCGTACTGTTTTGGCCGGATTTGGCATCTTGCCATTACGGTAAAAGGCCATGGAGTGGTACGCCGCCAACAACGTGCAGGTGGTTCCCAAGGACAAGAACCCTCCCAACACGCCAGAGCTCCGCCCAATTGAGAAATACTGGGCTATTGTCAAGCGGAACCTAAAGAAGACCAAAAAACTGCTAAGGACGAGCAGCAGTTCAAGGCAAACTGGCTTTCTGCGGCGAAGAAGGTGGACAAGGTGGCTGTACAAAATCTGATGGCAGGGTCAAGCGTAAGGCCCGGCAATTCGGATTTGGAAAAGCGGAAGCCTAACTGAATATTTTTCCTGAATTTTATACTAATTGAACTTGAAAAAGAAATTTAATTTGATTTTTTAAATAAACGATTTCACCGATTTACACGCGTTTTCCCTTGACCAAATTTTGACCGTATCACCCTTTACGTGGTGGAATGAAGTAATCTACAAAACGATTGATCTTGTTCACTAACTGAGTTCCAGCGTATGATGCCTTTACCAATAGATTTATGGGTGTGTTT
>JASCZW010008050.1:0-55993 GCA_034211315.2 Aedes japonicus
CTCGCAAGGGTAAACGTTATTATACATTTTTCGTACTACTGAGAATTACTTTTAAATGTTATTATTTCAATGGACAACAATGCGAAGGTTTTTATGCAGACTTCAAGTAAGGTAGTTTGATCGAATTGACATATATCCATGCTAAGCGATTCACAAATTAAGAAAAGACTGAGTCTGCCTCAACTAGCTTCAAATGTTGTTTTCCTTACTCAATCGCTCAAGGAATTATGAGTTTTCATGAGGAATGCTGTTTATCCCGTTTTGGAAATTTCTTCTTTCTTTTCTTTTAAAACATAGGAAGTTTTAATTTAGCATGGCTAGATGCGAAAGTTTCCTTTCTAGAAAAATAAGAAAACAAAGCAGTCTAGATATTTCCTCAGAGAATAGTAGGTGGGATGTGGGCTGTTAGCCTTGTTGCTCCTACAGTATCTGGCCTATGTAACAAATATGTCATTAATTCAACGATAATCAATAAAATTATTTTCTTTCAATATTACCGATTCAATTCGAAGCAATCTGGACATTATTTATCAATTAACTGCTGTTTACGTGTAATTCACTATTTTCTCAGCTTTTAGACATCATGATTTCACTGATCAAGCTGAACAGACCATCTCCATAATACTCAAATGATCTAAATTGTGATAATTTAAAGCTTATAACCCGAATAATAAAAATTAAAATTAAAAAAATCTCTTCAGTATTTCAAAATAGTTCTAGTTTAGTTTGTTTTATGCAAATTTTATGATGGGTAAAGCAAACAAATCTAAAAATGCCCCTAAACTGGCAAAATCAGGAAGAAAATCGTAAAAAATCGATCAAATGAGACGAAGTTGCATCCATAAATAGACCCAATTTGATACTCATAGACCGACATTACATCCATATCATCTTCGAAACTTTCTAACATTATAAAATGAGTTGAATAGCTTTTCATAATAATTTGCGCTCCATGCGTAAGCCTTTGATTTGGCGTGAACTTGTATTTCATATACCGAGAAGTATGTGTGGCTCACTATCCACCACAAAAACGGTAGAAAAGTCAGTTGTGCCTCTGATTTCGAAAACTCACCTATCGGATGATGGATTGTCCGGTCTTTTTAAACCCCTGGAAAACGAACGCAACTCACCTCACTGAATCACATACAATTTTTCAACGTCCACCCAACGTTTAAAGATATTCTCCACACAAAATGGCTGGAACCCTCAGAGCCAGCAACCCCGTGACCATTCATTTTCCATCCCACTCTAGGACCACAAGGCAGGTAAAAAAGAACTACTTCCTGGAAGAAATTCACTCCACACACGCATCCGCTCCAATTCACACCCATGTCAAGTGAAAGAGCAATTCCAGACGCGCCACTCTCCGGTCACAATCCAGCAATTCATCCACCCACTCACGTGCAGCGGAACCGACCTGCACTCTCTTCGCACGTAGGGACCGGGGAGTCAAAATATCTCCATCAGCATTCCTGGATCCCACCGTGGACACAAGCCATGAAAAATAAAGCACATTTTCACATATACATGAAATTTCTCTCCAGCTCAGCCACCGTTCATAGTTGGCCGCGGGTTCCACCCAACCTCATACTCGACACTCGCAAACATGGCCGGCTGCCTGGGATGAGTCGAGACCATACATTTCATCACCAGATTTTACGACAATTTGTACTCTCCTCCCCCTGTACCACTTTCCCAACCCGGAATGGGATGAATAAATGGACTAGGATCAACTGGAAAACAACACTGAAAAGGGGCGTGACTAGGGCCAAGAGTCCTTCACATAGGAAGCCGCTGCGTTGCTGCAAACGTTGTGGGGGAAGAGAAGATATTTCTCCGAACGGGAGATAAATAGAGAGAAACGACTGTTCCCTGAAGCTATTTGCAAGCCCGGTGGCATGCGATCCTGCGGATTCAACGAACAGCAGCACTGATGCAATGTCACCACCTGTTGCTTCCTGAGCATGGAGAGTAGGGCACCTCTCGCTTCCGGATTCCACCTGTTTCACGTCTTCGTAGGCGGTGACGGTCCTGCGCAGTAGGCGTTACGAGCTTCATTCGCTGCTGTTGAGGAATCTCACCACCGTGGTGGACAGGATTGGATTACTGGTGACCGAACAGGACCCGTTCAGTTAGCTGTGCAGCACCGCGAACAACGCCATACGTGCAGGAAATCCGGTCCGATTGTCCGATAGTGAAGGGGGAAGAAAATCTAGTGATGTGCTAAGTGCAAGAATGAGTTTGCTTCAGGATAGTCAGAGAATGTTACCGTACAGTTCACGAGCAGCAAAACCAACAACAATCGGAAGCAAACTATTTCCAACCGTTTTTGTATCCGCAAAATTCCGTCGTCTTACCAGGAATTCCGGGCAGCAGTGAAATACCAAATCCCTCTGGATTTGTCACCCGACAGGGGAATGTGCCAATGACTCCACCGTCAACTCCATCTCCACCACGCAAACGAAGCCGAACCTTCGACGAGGATGACTGGAAACTCAAACAAACCTCACAGCAGCCGTAAATCCATGAACCATCCTCCGATACAGTCATGCATCGACGACAAGAAATACTACGCCAACACGACCTCACTTCAACGAATTCCGCACTTTCGCTACTTCGACGATTCGACCTGTTTGCCACCGTTCAAGTCCTTCAGCAAACACCTTCCACATCGAAGGACGAAAAACCCCGGAAGAATTCATCGACATCACAGGGCAAGAAGATTCAACTTCGGCATCCCGTCGGTCTCCATCGTCAAATATCGACGTCGAATCGCTGGAGAACAACATCGAAGAAGATGAGGACGACAGTCAAGAATCGATCAACATCGTCGATAGCGAAAAAGGAGAACAGCGAGGCAGTCCTCGTGGATGGCCGAACGATACTTCGAAAACGAAAAACTACACCTTCAGGGCCATCGAAGGCTTCCGCACGGCTTTTCGAGCAAAGTTTCGTCGGCTACGATAGGCCCTCGACGGCAACGTCCAAGGATCGTCCGACCGGGAAAAACTTCTCGCATCGACCGAAGACGGAGAGGCGGCGAATCAAGACACGGAAGCAGTTGGTCGACGAGGATAACACCAGTCCGGTGTCGGGGACGCTCGTTCGGAAGTCGCAGGACGGGGAAGAGCTGGTGGTCTCGCAAGGGTGACATCGATCCGGCCTTCAATGTCGTGGAGATAACGGATGAGGCGAAGGAAATTCTTTCAGGATCGAAAAACAAGATCGGCTCCTATCTGTGCCAGCTGTGTCGGGCGCTGTATGACGATGCGTTCGGACGGCACAGCATCGGTGTTCGCGGATCGTGCACATTGAGTACCGGTGTTCGGAGTGTGATAGCGTTCAACTGTCCGGCGAACTTGGCATCGCATAAGCGGTGGCATGGGCCCCGCGGTGGTGGTGGCGGTGGTGGAGGGGAGGGGCGACTAGTGGTGATGGAAAGAAGAAAGGCAATCGAGCCGGTAGTGTGGAAAATGGGGACAAGAAGGATGATGAGTGCATTGAAATAGTGGATAACGGTGGTGGTGAGCCGGCAACAGGACCGACGGATGGAACAGAGGAGAGCTTCGGATGCAGTCAGTGCGGGAAGAGTTTTAGACGGTATGAGATGTTTTTTACTATTCCGGGGTCAAGTGTCTTTAAGAATGGAAAAATGGTAGGGGATATTAGGGGCATTATGAACATTGGGGGTGAAATGAGCATCATTGTTTTCACCAAATTTTTAATTGTCAATCGATATGAATAATCCAAAGATACTATTCGTTAACACAAGTTGCAGTTTGTTTCAAATAATCGGAATATTTCGGAATATAAATCCTGTTCGTCAGCGAATGAAGTTCTTATAAGGAGTGTATCGAAAAGTAGTTATAAACTTCCAAATAATAAAATAGGCATGAAAACATGGTTAAAATTAACATACTATTTCAGTTTATTATAGCTTAACATGTTTACAAAAGATCCAAACGGAAAAACTAGTCATCATGTTCATTTCTGTAGAATGCCCGTACCTTTGATTTGACACCTGCCATCAAATTCTGCACAGTGACCTTTGTGCACTTCCTGATGCCGCTGCCCAATTTTTCTTAAAATCGGTCACGTTTTTGGGACACTGTACCATCCTTCTTAAATATACGTTTGACTATTGCCCAATAGCGTTCGATCGGTCGCAACTGGGGACAGTTTGGTGGGTTGGATGTCTTTTCTACGAACTTGATGTTATTCTCCGTCAGCCACTGTAGAGTGGATTTGGCGTAATGTGCCGATGCCAAATCTGGCCAGAAGAGAGGAGGGGACTGGTGCTTTCTATACAATGGTAGCAACCTGTTCTTCAAACATTCCTTTTGATAAATCTCAGCATTTATAGTTCCTTTGTATAGAAAATTGAAGAACGCAAGCCACATGTGCAAATAGCTTGCCAAATGAGCACCTTTCTGACCGAATTTCTCCATCGCAACAGTCGTATCTGCGGTTGGCACACGTTCTCCAACAGATTTAGTACAAAAACTGCGGCCCCGGTAGCGTTCTTTGAATCTTCTTTAACGTATGTTTCGTCATCCATCAAAATGCACTGGTCGACATTGTCCAAAATGCAGCTGTACAGCTTTCGAGCCCTGGTTTTGCACGAGACTTTGTTCCGGAGTTTGTCTGGGCACTTTCTGCTTTTTGTACGTCTTCTAAGTCATTCCTGCGCTTGATTCGTTGAATCATTCCGATGCTGGTCCTGGAACTTCTTGGCTAGATCGCGAGTAGAGGCAGATTTGTTCCGTTGAATATAATCCACAACTTTTTGGTCCAAATCGGGTTGCTGGAGCCGGGTTTCCGGCCACTTCTTGGTAAATCCTTGAGGGAGCACTCCTTACCAAACTTTTCGATGATGCGTTTTACACTTGCCGGGTGAACATTTACTCTTTCGCAATCTGGCTGTAAGTAACACCCTTTTCGGTGCACCAAGTGTGCAGAATTTTCTTTTTAGTCTCAAATTCAATTCGCGACATTTTGAATATCAACGGAAATGAATGAACCGAATAATCATTTTTGACATGTAAACAAAGCAAATGGCGCTTACACGCTAAAAATATATACAGTAGTTTATGCGTAATAACGCATCGAATGTTTATAACTACTTTTCGATACACTCCTTAACGGTATAACGGTAATACTTGTTTTGAAGTACTTTTTTATTGTATTACAGTGACCATTCGCTAATTGCAAGCTTGTTCACGGCAACGTCTTTAAATTGCAAGTTCACCAATTGCAACGTGCAAAGCAATTAACCGTCATATGCAAATGTCAAGCAGTAGTCTATCATCTAACTAAAGGGATTCGCGAGTTTTTAGCAGTCGCTTTGACAGCTGTCAAATGTTGCAATGAGCGAATAACAAGTGTCTGTCCGTCTGAACCTTATAGACTCGAAAACTGCTAAACCGATTGGCGTGAAATTTTGTATGGAGGGGTCTTTAGGGCCGAGAAAGGTTCTTATGATAGTTAAAGACCCCTTCTTTTCCTGGAAGGGAGTCCTCCTATACAAATCAAACACAAATTTCTGCATAATTTGAGAACTTATCAAGCAAAAGAAACTAAATTCCGCACGTGGGAGTTTTTGGCAGTAAGAAATGTTTCTATGGTAGTTTAAGACCCCTCCTCGTTCTGAAAGGAACGGAACATTTCCAATACAAATCAAACACAAATTTCTGCATAATTTGAGAACTTATCAAGCAAAAGAAACTAAATTCCGCACGTGGGAGTTTTTGGCAGTAAGAAATGTTTCTATGGTAGTTTAAGACCCCTCCTCGTTCTGAAAGGAACGGAACATTTCCAATACAAATCAAACACAAATTTCTGCATAACCCGAGAATTAAACAAGCAAATGGAACCAAATTCGGCAAATGGAAGTTTTTGACGGCAAGAAATGTTTCTATGGTGGATTGAGACGCATCCATCTTCTGGAAGGGGGGCCTTCCTTACAAAACAATTAGGTTTGGAGGTATTTGGAGGCAACAAATGTTTCTATGGTAGTTCAAGGTCCCTCGCCCCTGAACAGGGATGGAGGGAACGGGTTTTTTTTTGTTATTCTTCATTTGAAAATTGATCACTCACACCTGAACGACAGGAGAAGCCACTAACCACGAGTAATACAAATTATAGTAAATCTTGTTGAAATTGGCAAATTCACAAATCAGAAGTATCCATCTGATTCAAGTCGATGTTTTCGGTTTGACTACTTGTCAATCCCAACTAGATTTATTCAACTTTGAGAAGCTTCGTTTTTTTTGATGAATTGACTCTCACACCTGATTCAAAATGTAGCCGATTCGACTAACCCGGGAACAACTTGACGCTCCTAGTACATAGATCATTGCACTGAATGTATTAAGTTCACTTTTTTGACAGTTCAGGAAGCTTGTTTACAAGGTGTAGAATTTGAACCACGCAATCGAAAAATTTGATTGGCTTGTTCCAGATTCTGTTCGATTAAATTCAGGGAATGATGTAAAAATAAAGGTCGGTATCGTGTTCGAAATAAATTTCTTTTTCTATTCCAAACCTATGTTAAATTCCGTTTACTGAAACGGAAAAGTAAAGAATCGAAAAGAAATTTCTGCGGTAGTATCTACCAAAAAAGAACGAAAAATAAAATTGGAATTTGTAAGGTTCCCACGCAAACTAATGGGAGCTGTCACTTTAATTTCGGAAAAATGTTCCGCTCGATTATTCCGTAAATGAAGGTGACATTTCGTTCCGGTTGTCAAAATTCCGCTTGGTATTATTGAACAAAATTTCGTAACCTCTATACTTTTTAGGTCGATACTGGCCTTAAGCACTGGTGTTTGTTTACCAGCAATTTTACTTTAATCGAGAGCACAACATTTCAAACCGATCTTACTGCAAAATGTTTTAAGTCCACGTAAACAAGCTCCCTGAACTGCCAAAACTGCATTGATGACGCCATCAAGCAATGATCTTCTCTGAAACTCAAATATTTGGTCCGGTGGTATACCGATAGTATACTGTCAAACGTGTCAAACCGAAAAAAAATTCTAGCGTGTCTTCTGAAAAGGTCGGAAGGCGGATATGACACTGTGTGCTAGAACAAAATTTAATGCAAAGTTGGTTACATTTTATGCTTGCAATGAACACGGAACCAGTGGAAACATAAAAGTGTGTCGTACATAAGTTACATCACGCAGAGAGAGAGGGAGGGAGATATATTAAATGTGACAAGCGGTACAACATTTTAAATTACTTCATTTGAAATGTGTTTCAAATAGGAAGAGAGAGCCAATTAGCGTTTCCTAAGGGGAGCGGACAGCCATGAATTGCGCAAGAGTTTTGAGAGATGGTTCAAACATTAAGTCTATTATTTTTGAATGTTTGTTTGATAGCCGGAATATTGAATATTTCTAAAGGCAAAATAACATGTGGAAGGGTAATGCGATAATTAGATTTTAACGTCCATCATAGATATTCGATATAACAGATTAAATCATGTCAACTCTTCTTCACGTTAAAATATGGTAAATAAGTTCATGAATTTTGACATCCGCTTCCTGCCAACATACATATAAATCATTTTCATGAAGTACCTCAGTAAAAAAACATAAATAAAATCTTTATTTAAACGGTTTCTATGGTCAATCAATAACCTCCAATTATTCTCAGATTCATTGGATACTATAAACCGAGCGACTATCGTACACTGCAAAAATATTTCATATAGCTACTACTGGATGCACATGTAAATATTTTCCAATACTATAATAAGTGACTTATACATAAATATCACATAGAAAAAAGAATTCAACTTGACTAATCATTTACATTTCACTGGACTCATAAGATTCACTTGATTCTGCAAAGCATGACTTTACTTTCTGATTCACACACGGGTAAAAATCCATGTAGTATTCAACATAATATTCATTTAATCACACATGAACAGAACCCTCCAAGGAACACATATAAAGTTTATGAGGCAAATGAAAAGTCTGTGTGGGCACTCATAGTGGTTATTTGTAAACATAGGAAGCATGTGTGGTCACAAATAAATATAATTTGTTGTTCAAATTACAAAAGTTCACGTGTGGGACACATACATATTATCATTGCTTTTGTTTTAGTGCATGAGAGTTAAATTAATTTCTAGTGGATATTTTCCACAGATAATGTGATTTTTTTTTGAGTTTTTAGTATTTGTAAAATGCAACGTGCTTGAGGAATCACTGCGGTTGTACCTTTGCTTCGAGGAAAGCCGAGTGAAATATTCATTTCACTATTTAAATTATGTACTTATAACCGAAGTTATACCGTGAATATAAAAATAGACTCTTTTGATATGGTACGCTTGCTTGTTGTTTTGTAACCACTAATGACGCAACAAAAACATGCTGCTCCGAATAGAAAAATCGTTTACGATGCGGGGTAACATCTGTAATTCGCAAGTGGTTTAATGAAACTAACTTAATCTGTCATTTTGTGTGGGGAAGGGGTGTTTGGATTAGTTTAAAAGCAGTTCTAAAGAAAAAAAAATTCTTTTTCCCGAGCAAAGAAAACGGATTATGCACACACGATGCACCGTCGATGGTCTTTCGATCAGAAAACTGTCTAAGGAAGAATGTGTGAGCGTCGGAGAGGTTCAAACCGCATTACGAAAGTATCAACAACAGTGCTCTTTCGTAGATTCCCCGAGACGGAATAGAAAACCCGGTTCCACTGACATTGTAGGTCAGAAAGGTTAGGGACTATTTCAAGCGTCATCTTTCAGCATTAGTCCGAGTTGTGGCGAAAAAGTCATGTACTTCGGTGACTAATGTTATGCATGCCAAGGAGAGAATGGGCCTGCAGACTCGTTGAAATCAGAAGCAGCCAAAACGAAGCACCAAACAGGCTGAATCTGTGAATCAGCTCGAAAACTGTACGACAAACTGCTGACCAATAAATCGGCCTGTGCTATCATGGACGATGAAACCGACATGAAACTCGATTATAAAACTCTGCTGTGACCATAGTTTTATACCTCGCCGAAGGGAAAGGATGTTCCTGAATCAGTGAAAGCCATTTACACCGAAAAATTCGGTAAGAAGGTAATGGTGTGACAGGTCATATGCGGATGTGAAAAAATATCTCGTCCATTCATTATGTCAGACACAACGAATGGTCAAAAATACGTGAAAGAGTGTTTGCAAAAAAGGTTGCCATCATTGATCAAACAGCATAACAAGCCTACAATCTTTTGACCTGATCTTGCTTCCTGCCGTTACTCTAAATATGCATTAGAGTGGTACAAAAGAACCAACGCCGTATTTGTACCAAAGGAGATCAATCCACCAAACTGCCCAGAGATTTGCCCTATCGAAACTTTCTGGACTTTGACGAAGGCAAAGCTGAGAAAACATTGAACTAGCGGATAGTGTTGAAAAATTTAAGAAAGATTGGCCAAAACTGGTGAAAATGGTAGGAGAAAGCACTGTGCAGATGCTTATGGGTAGTGTTCAGGTAAAAGTTAGAGAACTCACCTACCCTACAAAAAATCAAGCAAATTGAAATTGTTATTTAGTATGTTCGAGAATAAAATTATCAAAAATCATAGTACACACTTTGAAAATTTTACAGTATTCGGTAATTTTTTACCGAACTTTCAACAGCTGAACAGTTCGGTAATCCGATATAACGGATTTCGGTAAAATTTGACAAGTTCCGGTAATTTTTTTACCGGAATACTGTAAAACATCACCGAAATCCGTTAAATCGGATTACCGAACGTTCAGCTGTTGAAAGTTCGGTAAAAAATTACCGAACACTGTAAAATTTTCTATGTGTGTATGGTCATTTTTAATTGAGAAAGAAGGTGTATTTATATTTTTCGGAACAGTCTATAACGTCGTCACCGTCACCAGTGCGCTCTTGACGTGTTTCATCGTGTTTCTGCCGGAAATCTCATTTAGATTTTCATACGGGTGGCACCGTTCACCGATTCGACCAATCGCAGACGATCTTCGGCCCTTTTAGGGGCCACCACAATTTCAAGAAAAGAGTCAATTTTCCAGTTCAAAATAATTAAATAGCCTGTATTGGGAAAGAGGTGACTGCTCGATTGGAATGGCTTTTTGCAAGACTTTGATAGGTAATCGCTTGTTTTCAATCAATCGAACTCTGCATACAACTCCATTGGGCTGTCCCATGTAGTTTTTGATGTCTGTTATGTAATTTATGTTTTGATACGAAAACTGTAAGCGTTTTAAAACTTGTAAACGAACGTGTACATGTGCATATTGACCATCCGTAGTTTGCTACTTCCTGATTGATCAAAATCCGCTAACTTTGCACAGAATACCAACAGGTATAAGGGAAATCGGTGGTTAACCACTTGGTACTTTATAGCACACGATGATAAGAAGCGGGTCGGAAGACTCAATGAGTTACAACCTCCCCCTGTTAATGTTCGAAAACTTGTACTGAAAACTTTAATGTTTGCGTTACGTGTGAGAAAAAAGAGTGTTATTCTAAACCGGTTACAGAAGCCCAGATAAAAAATGGTAAGGGAACCCAAGGAGTGCCACCCGGCAGTTAATCGTAGCAATCCCATTGTGTGAAAAAGTAAAAAAAAGACATCGTTATCAGTTGATTTACTTCAACCATGGCCAGAACACCAAAGGAACTACGTTCGATGGTTTGTTTGTACTGCCAGCTTAATCTCGAAGCGAAAAGGTTGGACTTCATGTACGCCGGATACAGCCGATCAGGTATTTACAACTTTACAAACTTTTCGCTTAATTCCCTCAACAAGATTTTGCAAGCTATTTCCCACTTCCTAGTAAAATCTTTCTCATTATTGGCATTTCCTTTCGATTTTCCAAGATGTCACTTCACGATTGCCCAATATCTTTCAATTGGTCGCAGTTCTGAGGTGTTTAGAGGAATGCAGTCAATGTTGACGTTGTTTTCCGCAAACCATTCTTGAGCAACTCTTCGATAATTTCAAGATGCCGAAACTGACCAAAACGATACAGAACATGTGGGCTTTTGAATGAAAGATAATAAGGCCTGTACTCGAAAAAATGCACCATTTTTATCCGTGGGTAACTTTTTTTTCCGTGGGTAAAAATTGATGAAAAGGTCTAGTTTAGAGTGAATTGTTTTCATGTACAAAATTTCATAACAATCGGATCAGTGGTTATTGAGATGTCATCGAAACAAGAAGAAAATCGCCGGAGTATTTTGCGCGCCGTCATGGAAAATCCGACTGCGACCATGAAGACAACTGGGAATCACCCAGGTGGTAAAATCGTTTATGGAGTCAAGTGTAATCTGAACCTTTCGATTCGCGACGCGGCTCTAAAGGCAAAGTGTTCCGCCTGGTTCGTTCAGCAAACCATCAAACGAGCTGGGTTTCGTGTATTCAAGGTTCGCAAGGCACCGAACCGGCGTGATCAACAAAACACAGCGGCCAAATTCCGCGCTGTATCGAGAGTGCTTACCGAAACTGATGTGTGTGGTTATGGATGACGAAACCTACTCAAGGCAGACGCAAAGCAGATACCGGTTCTGGAGTTCTAAGTTGCCAAATCACGGTTTGATGTTCCGGAAGACATAAGAAGAAAGTGGACAAGTTCACAAAAAAAAAATACTTGCTCTGGCAGGCCATGTGCCATTGCGGTAAACTAAGTAAACCGTACATCACAACGGGTACCATAAATAGCGAAATTTACCGCACCGAGTGCCACCAGAAGCGTCTGTTGCGATGAAAATAAAATTGAATAAAATAATTATGCCGAAACATAATCCATATGTATGAAATCATTCCCTGAAAGTTTCAAGAAAATCCGACTTAAAAAAATTTTTGGCGAACACTTTTGCCTGGTGCATTTTTTTTCGAGTACAGGCCTTAGCCGTTTCATCGACAACTTTTAGCCTTAAACTTATCGGCGACGTTGCCAGGCCAGACCAGAAAGCTGCATAAAGTCTGCTTTGACGTTCGTTTTAGCGTTCATTACCACACAGCCAAATTTTGTCAGCTGATTCTGTCGTACAGTTTACGTGCTTGTGATTTTGTTGTTTCCTTCTGCTCGTTCCGGTTCGGGTTTAAATTGTCTTGAAAGACTTCTCGCGTAACTTTTCAAAAGGACCTATCTAACAATTTGCTTATCCACAGGAAAACGAGGTTGAAGAATATGAGAATATTTTTTGAAAATGTTTCAAACTGGATCAAGTTTTACCCATTCAATTTCTTTTAAGGGCAAGGATTGTTGTTGAATTTGCTACAGTAATGGTCTGTGTAGCATTTTATGTTAAAATAACAACGAAAACATCAAAAATGTTAGATAGGACATTTTGCTTAACCGAACTGTACATTGGTCGTGCCACATAGGACATTTTATTCCAATGATAGCTACATAGGTCATTTCAATTTTTATTATCATTCTATTAGTAAATTAGAACATAACAAATAGCAATAAGGATTGTTTTCTCTTTCACACACGCATTTGCTTCCCGGTGAAAACAATCCTATTCTTTCTACGTGCCTTCGGATAGTTTCTATATACACTTCCTCGATGCTGTCTTCTTGTAGAGGATCCCGCGAAGGATCTGAACCATAACTGGCGACAACGCAACTTTGCTGGCTAGCACATATAGCAACTTCCTCAAATTGTGCTGCTGATGATTGCTCCGGATGTGATGAAAATATTGTTGTGGCTGCGGCTGCAAGAAACGACCAATATTCAAGATATATTTTGATTTATATAACCTTATTTTAAGGAACTTATGCACTTATCGAGGAGCAAATCGAACGCAGAATTATTAATTCCTTCCGACATTGTTGCAACGGTATTTTGTACTTTCTCCAATCGAACGACCGAAGTATTGCTTTGTTATGTTTGTTCTGACACCTCAGACGTTTAGCGCGCAGGTAAACTGAAACGTCTTATCAAACAGTAGAGCATCGCTATTGCGAAATCAGACATCGGACGTTTTGTTGATATTAAATTTTCTTAATATTATGAAAACATATCAAAATGCGTGTTTTAACATAATGTTGATAAGTGCAATAGCAATAGTGTGCATTAATTAACTCAATTTGTTTACATTTGTTACATAGGACCTTTTGAAAAGTTATGCGAGTCTTGTATGCTGCTGCTTTCATCACGGATAGAAAGTTTCGAGATGGAGATCGCAGCTAGCCACGCTTTTTAGTTGACGTGTTTTTCTTTTGCTACGTCGATTTCGCGAAAACAAACAGTTTGTTCAGTATTCGATACAAAATATTCAAATCAATTATTAATTCATTGACTAGAAGGAAACCGGACGTGACTGTGCGAAGAGTGGTTCCAGCGAACCTGGTGTTGCGAAGTGTGTGTTAACGTTTGTTTCGGGTTTTGTGGCACTACGCCACCAAGCCGCCGTTCGAGAATCTGTGTTGCAACGAAACTGCATTAGAAGCCAAATCAATTGCAATGCTCATGAGACCGTGGCGTCCAAAGATATTTGTTCGAAAGGCGATTTTTGACATCCTAGACATCCTGTTCGTCTTTCGTTACATTTCAGTATCTGCGATCTTCAATTCGGCTGAGCTCCTTCAATTGGGTCATCCAGTTGATCAAATTCAATTTGTTGCTTCTCAAGAAACAGCTTGTCTGTTCCCCTTTTGGTCAGGTGTTGTGCGATGTTGGAAAGCTCCGAAACACACTAACCTGGACTCCGAAACTTTGTTTAGCTTAAAATACTAAAATGATTATTTTTTTACTTTGTCTCTACCGCTAAAGGAAACACACATTTTCAGGCATTTTTCTCTTTTCGGAGACTAGGTATCTGATCAACGTAACCGTGAAGGATTCCTAGCCGGGGTTTTGCAACAGTTTGTTCAGCTCTTGCCTTGACCTTTTGGATAAAATTTTGCGAAACGCAAGATCGCGTAATGAAATGTTGAGATTTCGGGTATATTTACTCTTTACTTTTCCCTCCGTTTTCCTACATACTGCTCTCGGTTTCCTACCTGCTCCGCGCAGTCGGTGAACATTTTTAGTACTCTTGAGATTACAGATTTGCAACTTTATTCCTAAAGCACGTCGGTACAGCTCCGGATATTCCATGTGAGCGTACACAATTTTTCACGCGTATTCACTTGACTGACTTCTATGTTGGCTGCAATAAATCACACAACTATGCAATTCACAGGATGTAAACAATGCACTTCAAAGAACAGCCCAGCTTGCTTTTCTTCTGCCAGAAATCGCTCAACTATTGATTTGTACCTCACTGATTCATGTCAACTTTGTAGTCAATTGGTTACCCATGCCGGCTTCGGTTCTGATCACCTTCCAGTTACATTTGAAATATCTCAAGAAATCATTTTTAATTCCATCAGTTCTACTTAGAGCCGATTGGAATCAATATCGAACATATATGGAATACAACTTCGATCCTAATGTTCCATTACAAACAAAAATGATATTAACTATCCTCTTGAATCTTCAGTGCCAAAGGCGAGGTTACATTCGATTCAGTTTTAATAGATGACGAGCTTCAGTTCTTGATTCGTTTGAAAAATAAACGTAGGCGGCAATATCAATGAGCACATGATCCCGCTATGAGAGCCATATGGCGGGATTTACAAAATAAAAAAAATAAAAAAAAAAACAAAGTATAAAACGCCTTGAGAACAAAAATTTTGAAAATAATATGTCGAAATTAGATCCGAGTTCCAAACTTTTCTGGAAACTCTCTGAAATACTGAATAAAAACCCTAAAAATCTATTCCAGTGCTCACAAATGCTGAAAAAGCTTAAAATCTTGAATCCGAGAAAGCTTGAGCTGTTTGGTGGAATACCTGCAACCAGAAATGAGAAGAAAAAATTGTATTTTCCATTTAATTCAAACTACCATTGCTTATCTAGAGAGATACGCGTATTTCGTCTACAATGTGCAGATTCCAGTCGAGTTATTAGTACACGACACTGAAGAAGTCTGCACATTATAGACAAAATACGCGTATCTCTCAAGATAAGCTTAGGTAGTTGGAATTATATGGAAAAGACTTATTTTTCTTCTCATTTCTAGTCTCAAAAACTTTTAAAGCAGATTGAGAGCTCTTATACTTTCAGTTTGGGTCTTTCTAGTCCTACTGAGCATCAGGTTTTCAGGGAGTATCTGAATATTTTCTCTCAAGATAATATTTTTGATCCTTCTTTGGGAACTTATAGCCGAAAGCAGGAATTTTTTTATACAATGTTGCGTCATTTTATTAACTAATCGTTGAAGAAAACTGCCTTACAAATCAATTCTATTTAACCTAAACCAGGTTGTGAAAAATGTTGTCATATCATTTTCATTTTTTTAATTCATTCTTCGAATGGAGCATAAGTTTCCTAAACCATTAATTTAAATTCTCTCCAACATTTCAGTCAAAGTTACCTGAAAAAGCACCTCCAATCACATCAAACGTTGCATGAACCACCGGGACGTCAGAATGGAACCGGTTCCGGAATGATGAATGCCGCTACACTAGCTCATCAGAACGCAGCCGCTGCAGCTGCCCTCTTCTGTGGTCAAGCGCCCCCTCATGCACCTGTAGCCGGTTCTTCATCCTCAGCGAACCATTCGCTTGCCGGAGCATTCTCAAGAAGTGCCACCGGCGCCGTCGGTGGATTGTTTCCATTTGCCGCAGCTGCCGCCTACGGAGTCCCCAGTGCTAACTTCCCGAAAGACGTCACCAACTACTCCGAGCTGGAAAAAAGGCGCTGGCAGTCACTAAGCGAACTCTATCTCCAGCAACGGGAGCGGCTGTCTGCCTTCCAGTATGTAAGACACCACCAGTACGAAGATTATCTGAAAAGGTACAGCGCTTGAGTACTATAGCCTCCTAACCAAAATTATTAAACAGCTTCATTTTTCCTCCACCAGCTTTCAACCTTTCCACTTCGGTCGGGACAAAACATGACAGAACGTCCTGCGACCAGTGCCGCGTCTGGCGGCGCCAATCTGGTCGCACAACCAATCTTCAACTGCGACCGTGCTGAACCCATCGGTATCAACGGTTGCGACGGCAACCGCCCCACCAGCATCAACCACAGGACAACACCAGCCTACTTTGACTACCGTTGAAGCACCAACGGCCGCCGCTCGCATCATTGAGCACGTTCATCAAGCAAGCTACGAACGCTTGGATTAGTGGTAGGAAATGTGACATGTGTAAAGCTAAATTACTGTGTTAGATCATCTTTGGTCCCTTTTTCGTAGACGCCCTCGCGAACCAAGTGCGATTGTTTAGGAATTTCCCTTAGGATTTAAGTACCTACTATCACGTTAAACGCCCCCAAAGAATAGATATAGAAAACCTAAAATACCGAATCTCCACAAGAATGTATGTCGTTTAGGCGTTTAGAGAATCGAAATAGAAGAAAAGGAATCGAATAACATCAATAAAGAAAACCTTTTATATTGGGCATATAGCAATATAATCAGTTTACTTGGATCGGGTTTTGTTTTACTGCTTCCATTGACGGACATCACCCTCGGCAGAAGAACAAACGGCTAGCTTGCTGCGATTAGGGTAAGTAGCTGGTAAAAGACTGTCAACAGGTAGGTAACGTAATTGCGTCCCCTGCGTCGATTGCTGACGGTTGATGGCTTGGACGGGGTGGCCAATTTCCGGACGACTGCAGTGATTCCACCCCAAGGGGAAATTGGAAAACAAACAGAGTTCACTCCGTTGGTAGACCGACGCGAGGGGGGAGGGGGTAATTTTTCCTTTTTGATATGATTGATTTCCCGGACGGAAGGAAGCAATGACCGTCGTCGTTTGTGACGGATATGAACGGTGTGATGAGGTGTGTAGTGTCTTAGGATTGTCTGTTTGTTTTTTTCTGCTATGGATTGCGGTTGACATGACTTGGACACGGCCCGACGTTTGGAATGTCACCGGGGAAATGTATCAAATATTCAATAATAGCGAGTAAATTGGAAATGAATCGATCTGTCCCCGGTTCGGTTGATGTCAGCTGGGAATGACACTTGTTTTTTTGAAAATTGATTTCATGTCAATAGGCGAGTTTTGAACTGGATGGAAGAGCCTGATGTTAGGCTAGGACTAGCTTATATAGAGAAATCGTATAATTTTCTTGATGAATATTGAGTTTTTTTATTTTCCCTTACAATTGATATAGTGGTGTCTGAAATATGACGTAGAGCATTGGAAATTTGTCTGTTTTAGCAGCAGTATGTGCGCACGCCAAGGCAGTCTTATGGATTCTGTCTTCGTCATTTACTACCACGTCCTGGTTATAACTGAAGCTTGGTTTCGAGCGGACATTCAGGACTGTGAGCTATCGACGGGTTATCATATCTTCCGCTGTGACCTTAATCAATCCACCAGTCAGCTCTCTGGATTGCGACCATCTGGAGCAAGTAACAGTGTGCATTAACCTGGAGCACCGGTCACTATTTATCACCGGAGTCTCTCCAGCCCGGATTTATACAAGTCTCACACCGATGCTATACAAACCATCATTGAAAAATCTTCGTTTCGCGATATCATCCTGGCATTGGGCGCCTACAATCTCCCGTTTCTGAACTGGAACTTCGACGAGGAGTGGACGGTTATTTACCATCAAATGCGTCTACGGGGCAGGAACTAGCACTTACCGAACCGATGCTCCCAGCATACTAGTCTAAGTTAATTCACTTGTTAACTCAAATAGAAGGCTCTTGGACTTATTCTTCACCACTGAATCGGATGCTATCAACCTACTTAAACCTCCTGTTCCTCTCTTGAGAATTGATCAACAACACACTCCATTCATTTTGAAACTTGACGCCTGCTGCATTTCACCCATTATACGTGATTGTCAAAACTTGGTCGACTCATATATGACGTAGTTTTTTCAATCGTGCATTTAAAAAACTTGAACATCCCTCATTTTGTAGGTGTATGCGTACGGAATGTTGACTCTATTTTGTTTCTGCCATTTTCTATTCAGTTGTCAAAATGGCGTCGAAGCAAGAAGAGCAGCGTATCAAAATTTTGCACGCGCATAAGCAAAATCCAAATTATTCCCACGCCGACTTGGCAAAATCACTTAATATTGCCAAATCAACCGTGACGAATGTTATAAAAGTGTTCGGAGAACGTCTGACGACTGCCAGGAAGCCAGGATCAGGAGGAAACCGAAACCAGGAAGCCGCAGCGACCGGAAGAATAGTGGCCAGCATTTTCAAACGCAATCCCAACCTTTCCATCAGAGATATCGGAAACAAATTGGGAAAGTCCCACACAACAGTGCAAAGAGCAAAGAAACGAGCCGGACTGTCAACATATAAGGTTACAGTGACACCAAATCGAGATGATAAGCAAAACACAACAGCGCGTAAAGTGTACACGAGTTTGTAGACTAAGTTTGATTGCGTCGTAATGAACGAAACATAAGTCAAGGCTGATTTCAAGCAGCTCCCAGGTCAAGAGTTTTATACGGCTACCGGAAAAGGAAAGGTTCAAGATAAGTTTAAGCAGAAAAAAATGTCAAAGTTCCCGAAAAAATACTTGGTTTGGCAGGTGATTTGCACCTTTGGGATAAAAAGCGAAAGTTCTATGACAACCGGCACTGTGAGCCAAGATATTTGTGTAAGTAAATGCTCTAACAATGCTTATTGGCTTTCTTGAAGAAACATGGTTGCTCCATGGTGTTTTGGTCAGACCCCGCTTCTTGCCACTACGGAAAAATGGCTCAGGAATGGTATACCGTTAATACTGTGTAGATCCTGGAGAAAACCCCTCCAAACTCACCGCAACTGGGCCCAATTGAAAAATATTGGGCAATCGAAAAAATAAACCTCAAGAGAAATCAACACAGTTGGAAGTGAAAACAGTTCAAGGCAAATTGGCGTTAAGCATTAAATAAGGTTGATATAACAGCGGTACAAAACTTTATGGGAGGTGTGGAACGAAACGTCTGAGAATTCGCATTTGGAAAATCGGAAGCCTAATCACATAATTTTCCTGTGTTATATAGACGATAAACTTCAAAAAGAAATAAAGATTGATAATTTATATAATAAACAAATCAGTGTGCACTTAATCATGTTTGACCAATTTTTGACCGTCCCACCCTTTATCCAACTGAATTTAACTTCAGGCCCTGCGATTTTGACTAAATGAATAACGTACTGGCTGCTATTAATTGGCAACAGACTACTACGTACTACTAAAGTCCAGTTATGAGGAACACGTCCAGTAATTACAAGCGAACCTGAAGCAAAACCCAGCGGTATTTTGGAAGTTCGTGAAGTCGCAACGATCTTGTGGTAGTATTCCTAACACAGTGAATTCCGCGGGGTCACCACTAGCTCCCCAGTCGATGCTGCGAACTAGATTACATGCCTCTTCCAATCAGTTTGTAGCATAATTGCACATACGGGAGTTCATGAAAGCCTTGAACGACCTTGATGTTTCAAAAGGCCCTGGTGTAGATGGAATTCCTCCATCTATTCTTAAGTTTTGCTCACGCGCTCTTGCTTTTCCGATATGCAGCATATTTAATCGTTCGTTAAGAGAGATAAGGCCCTGAAATTTTGAAGACTGTGTCAATTGTGCCAATCCATTGAGTAGGAAATCGGAACCTTGCTGAAAACTATCGTGGATTATCGCTTCTTTGTTGCATCAGCTGACGTTAGTTCACAACGCGCTGTGTACAATGTTCCATCCTTTAATATCGGAGTTCCAGCATGGATTCATCCAGCATCGCTATACAACTACGACTTTGCTGTGCTATACCAATACGTTGTTCTGAGAGGTTGAATTCCGAAGGCAGGTTGACACAATATCACACCTGTACGCAGCCGAAAAGCTAAAGGCTGTAGGATTCCCAATTTGGTACGTAGAGTGGATTCTCTCTTACTTGTCTGACAGCCAGTCCTTCGTTACGGTAAATTCCGCACGCTTGAAAGCTTTCGCAATGAGTTCAGGGATACCGCAAGGGAGTGATGGTGTGGTGCCACTAGAGCGAGACACATCTATTTGCAATCTAGGTGTTACAATTGAATCGAAGCCAAAATTTACCGAACACGTCGCGCTTCTTACGACCTCCACGGTTCATGGATTCATTCAACGTCACACTTCGAACTTCACAGATATCTACGCTCAAAAAATATTATTCTGGCCCAATACGGAAAAAATCGATGGCCGGATCCGTGAACTGCAGCCATGAATTCGAGAACAAGCAAAAATACACCGTGAACAGAGACACGTAATCGGGAACTAGTTCACGTTTTTGGGTAAAAATCATGAAAACGTGAACTAGTTCACGGTCCGTTTTCATTTTCGTGAACGGTTTAGTTTCTGTAAAGAAGGTAGGTCCGTAGCATACTGGAATACACGGCCGCTGTCTGGATACCATATCACGCATCACTGTTCATCAGAGTCAAACGAACTCAAAAGTTCTTCATCCGATTCGTGCTACGGAATCTTCCATGGAACAACCCGTTAAATCTGCCCGACTATACCGCACGATGTATGCTGATTGCAAACCCTGCGGGCAAAGCGCACAATCATTCAGCAACTAGGTGGCTACGTGGCTATATAGACTGGCCGGAACTCTTAGGGCATCTTCAGCGGTGGTCTATTTTTGGAACAACTTTATACTTGATTTGCATCAGCAACACTTGAATGGAGCCAGCTAAAATAGACCAAATTTGCGCACATCGGTGTTGTATTTCTTGTTGTTAAATCCGCCTTCACCTGTCATCCAATCATTCAACCTCATAGAGCAGAAGTTTTTTTTTCAGAAATAGCAGATTTTTCTCAAACTGTTTGCCAGGGATTGGTTTGACCAAATAAATTTTACTGCCAGTAGTGCATCGTTAGCAGGCGACGAGAAATACTTGCTTTGCAAAGCTATCCTGAAGACTTATGGTCTGCAGTATTTGCGTACCCCAACACCAGAAGAGGTGAAGAAACTGGTAAACGAAAATGCTTCCAAAAGTTCAAAAAAAATTGCATATATTCAGTGAACATGTCAAAAACACAGGGAACTAATCAGAAGTTCGGGATAGTTCTAAGAAAACTTCAGCCCAGAAGTTTTGCAATTCTCACTGATGTTTAGGAAATACCCCATAAAAGCAGGGAATGTTTCAAAAAAATCAGGGAACTTTCCAGAAAATCAGGGAACTTTCCAGAAGTTAAGCGATTTTCAGAGAAAATTCAGCAACTTCGCTGAAATTCAGAGTATTTCCAACATGAGTTCTAAGAATTTCTAAGAAAAGTTAAGAGTTCTTCCCAGATGTTCATGACACTCTCCAGATATTCATTGACCTTCCGAAAAGGTCACAAAACTTATCTGTTTTTTTGAAGTATTTTTCAGAAGTTCATAGAACTTCTCAAGATGTCAGGCAACTTTCCAAAAGATCCCTACCTTTCCAAAAAATTAGAGACCATTTCACAACTTTCCAGAAATTCATGAAGCTTTTTAAAAACTTGCAAATCTTTCTAAAGCTCCATAGATTCTACATAAAAGTTCGTGTAACTTCTCAAAAGTTCAAGAAACTTGTAGGAGTTCAAGAAATTTCCTTAAAGTTCAAGGTTCTTACCAGAAATTCAGAAAACTTCGCAGTACTTAAGGAAACGTCCACAAAGATCAGGAAACTTCCCCAAAGAAAAGCTTTCCAACAGCTCAGCGAACATCTCAGATCTTCAGAGAACATCTTAGCAAGTCAAATAACTTCCCAGCAAGTCAGGGAACGTCCCAAAAATTCAATAAACTTTTCTGATGCTCAGGGTACTTCCCAAAAATTCAGTACATTTTTCTGAAGTCCTGGGATCTTCCAAGCATTTCAAAGAACTTCCCCAATGATCGGGGAGCTTTCCAGAATTTCAAAAAATTTCAGAAACGTTCATGAAATTTCTTAGCATTGTTTTAGCATTCTCAAAGTTTAGGAAACATTCCAAGATTTTTTCTCAGAAGTTTAGGGAGCTTCCTAAAAGTTCCGGGGTCGCCACTCTTTCGGTTCGTGTTCAAGGCCCATTACTTCAAACAATCAACCGATATTAGCAAAGACCATCCTTATATGTAAAAAATGAGGACTAGGACTCATGCCGCTTCCGTTGTGCAGTAATTTTAACGTCACCATCGAGGAGCTCTCATTCATTTAGAATATAGAAGCTCTACATTTGCTTATGTTAAGTCTATGACTTAGCATGTCATATTTATGTTTTCTCAACCGAATGGTCTTTTTAACGTTTAAAATCGATATTTTTCGGTTTGTTCCGCTTCCAACCTTCCGTTCCACAGTCAAGCACTGGTCAAACAATTTGCCAACACAAAATACGATACTTTTTGGTAGTTTTAGTTTTTTGGCAAGATCGCGTACCGACAACGTTGGATTTTGCTGCCATTTCACCAAATACAACAAGAATTTAAACATGTTGTACCACGAAATAAAGTGGGTAGTTTCGGCTGTCATATAATTTAACCGTTCCAGCGATCCGTGTAATAATTGAAAAAATACACTGAAAGAAATTTGTCCGAAATTTAACGTGGACAGGCTTTAAGCAGCAACGAGGCCGTGGAAATCGCTTTCCATCCCAAAGCTCGAGCTTCGAGCGACAACGATTGGCTGTAGGTTGATGAAAACGCTTCGTAGCAGTCACAGCCTGCCACTATCGCTGCGAGTACTCTGGACAGATTCTAAAGCCGTCCTCGCTTGGATTTATCGTCACTATCGGCAATCAGTTGTATGCAGAAAAGCCAACACTGCAAATGATGGAACCAAGTGGTCCGAGTTTGAAAGCAGACAGTCGGTGATTTAAAGGACCACAGTTTTGAATGAATGACCCGGAGGGTTAAAGTCCCTCTCAAAAACAACAGAAAAGAAGATAACCAGTATCACTAATGAAAAGTAGAGCGAGGAATAAAGATCAAAATGTTGAACCATGAAACTTTCAGATGAGAATTTTATTTTACCCCTTCATGTGTCTACGTCGAAGACTTGATTGAGTTCTTTTCAGAGCTCATTTGTGAATATTTTCCGTAGGGGAAGATCCATTAATTATGTCACGTGGTAGGGGGGAGGGGGGTTTGGGCAAACGTGACGATCCATACAAACAAATTTGAAGGTCCATATAAAAACGTGAGTAGGGGGGGAGGGAGGGTTATTAAAAGTCATTTTTTTTGCGTGACGTAATTAATGGACGTTCCCTAGAAGGAGCTGAAAATACCGAAGAAATCTCTGATTGGGCGACACTGAGACAGATTTGTCGGGTTTTGGTTTTTGAGTACAAATGGGATCGAATGGGTATTCAGGAACGATTGTGTTTTGTTTTTTGGACTAATGCGATGACGCTTCCACGTACTATCCACGCCAAAACACGTATTGTCCATTTGCATAATGTTTTTGTTGAAACGGGATCATAATTTTCTTCAAACATTCGTTCTGGCTTGGAAATGGCAACGGAAATGTACTGCATCGCTTTTTCAAATGGACGTAAGTAACATTTGCACGAAAATGAGAAAATCAGCATTGAAATTTTTGGAATTTATTTTTATTCCTATTTGAAAACCAGACATGTTTATCCAAATTAAATTCCACTGAATGACACATTGTTAAAAGATATTACATCACTATGCTTAAAAATTACACTAGGAGTGAAAATTCAAGTTTCATTTAGAAAAATGTTTCTTACAACGGTCTGCAATAGAAAGAGTCAGTATGATAGATGGCATGTTACTTGCGTCAAAATGATACTTCATTCTGCGAACGACAATGTTGATACGTCGAAATGTTACGTCAAGTTGTCATATTTCACAAAGATACGTCGAAAATATCAAAATGGCGTATTAGTTTTTTTCTGCAACAAAGCGGTGTAAAAATATTTTTGCTAAAAATATCAATTTTTACTTAACCAAATCAAAATTTTTATCCTTGTGGTATAAAGCCTTTTACTTACGCGTCATTAAAAGGCATTAAAATGATATAACAATGATTCGCAAGTTACTTTTCAACACAAACGGCGTATGTACATTATTCCCAAAAAGTGCAAAAGTGATTTTACACCGTTTTGAGAAAAGTTAGAAAGAGAGAAATAATCTATCAGAAAGTTCATCAAATTTGGGCATATAAACATGATTGTTTAATAACATGCCATGAACAACGCGTTTGTTTACATGTTGTTACTCACGTCCTTTTGAAAAAGTACTCGAGATTTAATGTTCTGAGATGCAGTAGAACAATCCATGGAATAGTATTGATCGTTTCCGAGAAAGTACGTCTTCGAACGACTTTCGTCGCACAAAACAAAACATTTTCACCTAATTTCACCTAATTCCGACTCACTGTTTCGCGCTACTGGTGAGAACAATTGAACTTTTTTGCGGCATTCCGTTGGCTCAGTGAATCCTTGTTGTTGGCACGAGAAAGATAAATAAGTCCTTTTGCGTCCATAATTTTTGCTAGTCTCCCACTACCTTGCTTGCGAGTAGTTATTGGGGCTCTTGAGATATAGTAAACAATCGAAGCCACAACAATCCCGCTTAAAAATGTTGAACCGTATACTTTTTGCCAAGATTTCGGTGCAGTTAACTAGTCTAGTTCCTTGGTTATCGAGATTTCCAGCCTTGGTTCATCTCCCGTTGTAGTCACTCATATACCTTTTGGGTATTGTTCGTAACTTGTTCGGGGTGAGATTCGAACTCGTGACTTTAGTGTAATAGGTATGGATGTTAACCACTACGCCGGGTCGCCCCCAGTTCGTATAACTAAACAATGCGCTCGTGAACCGCTTCTTGTTTCAACGGCATTTTGAGCAACACTAAGCAAGCATAAACAAAACTGTTCACCTGTCTTACCATTTGAGCCGTTCATTTAGAGGTGGTTCATTCGCTGTTCACTGAAGCTTGTAAGATGGCGATATGCCGCCCATGGATATCAGGAGCGAGAACGATACCAATTTCATCGGCGCTAACTGCGAAACGCACTCCCGCTTCACTTTACTCAATTTTTGAATACAATTGTATGCTATCTCTTTTTCTCTCACGGAAATGTTACTCGTTTTCCGTAAAAAATGGATCTACTCTAAAATTGAGTTGATCCACTTTTTAACGAAAATGGAGTAAAATTTCCGTGAGAGAAAAAGAGATAGCATACAATTGTACTCAAAATTTGAGTAAAGTGAAGCGGGAGTGAGCAGCAGCAAATCCGAGAAAAGAACCAGCAACTGTCTGCCATCTTCACCAATTCAGTAACCAAATGGGTGCTAAATCCTCCGTCAGCTCTTCTCAACTCTATTGACTACCAGTAATCCTAATGATGAAATTCTTTTCACGTTGATGATTGAAGCGGAAGGGATCGTCAGCTCTAGGCCGTTGACTTTTTCGCCACTGGAGGCAAAATCGCAGGAGGCTTTTCGTCAAAGCAGCTCACAGGGCGTCGCTCAACTTCCGATGGCATTCCCAGCGACTCCAGGGTGCCTCAGAACAAACTGGCGATTAACCATAAATTTGGAGAACCAGTTTTGACACGGCTGGGTGCGAGAATATCACTCGATCATTGCTGGCCGTACACAGAAAAAAAAAGCGTTCCCGAAAATAAAAATGGACCGTGAATGCGTTCACGTTTTCAGGATTTTTCTCTTTAAACGTTATTTATTTCATAATACGTGATTAATTTCATGGTGTATTTTTGCTTGTTCCCAAATTCATGACTGCAGCTCGCGGATTTTTTTTTCAGTGTACTAAGTGGTATGAAGAACCCAAGGAGCCGCAGGTCGGTGATCTCGCCATTATCGTAGACCCGTTGGTCTGGAATGGATGCTAGCCCGGGTAGATTCTTTTCGTTATCAAGGAACGAGATGGGGAAGCAGACAAGTCCATGTCCAGGCTTCTGGAAGAGTGTTGTGGCGACCTGTGACTAGGGTTGCCATCCTGGAGTTCAAGACACGGAAGAATAATGAAGGTAAAACAGTACCACCGAATGCGCCGGAAGTCGAGGAATGTTTAGGGCAACCCTACGTCACTGCTGACCGATACCACGCAACTTTATGCGTGACCAGCAACACTTCCCAACACGGCAGCTGTCAGACATTAGTGAGAGAAATTTCCTGGTAGTTGCGTTCCTCAAATCATTCGGTAAAAAAGCTGAGTTCGTGATGTTCGTCAACCTGTTGTGTCCAGAAAGTAAACTAGCAGACCAATTGTAAGTTTCTCATTATTATGTTCTTTATTATTACTCTAAACTAAAAGTGAACTTCCCCAATGAAAATGGGTTGAGCTCACTAAACAAATAAAACGGTGTGCTGCTAAAGCCTGTCCACGGTGAATTTCGGACACAGAAATAATAGCAAAAAAATTAAAACATTACAGGTAATTCGACAGAACCGATTGTTTATTTTAACATAGAAAAGTTATAAATACACTGTGTCCATTATATTCTCATACAAAATAAAATCCTATTTATTTCAAATCGATAAGATTGACATCGACAGATTTTATTGATAATTTTACCCATTATATTGCAATATAATACTGATCAACTACAGCATATGTTTTGAAATAACACCGCCTTCAACCTTCTTGACCAGCCCCAGACGTTTTTCGAAACCATCTCAGGCGGCACTCACGACTTCCATCGGCATTTCGTCCCAAATTCGTTTGATTACGGGATTGAATTGGTTCATATTAGACGCCCTGTGGTCATTTACCTTCGCCAGCATGTATGACCATACGAAATAAACTAAGGGATTCAGATCTGGTGAACTGGGAGGCCATTCATTCTTGTCCAAAAAGTCGGTCAAATTTTCTCGGCACCAGCCCTGAACGAGATTTGCAGTATGCGATGGCGCTGAAAAACATAGCGATAATCTCCAAACACCTCTTGTAAATATACATTTTATAATATTTGCCTCGCTTGCAAATTCCTCCCCAAACCATCACTGACGCAGCACTATGGAATCGTGGAATATTCCTATCACTCTCTGGAACAGTTCTCGAAGAGGATCTCTTCGGGTCATACAACGAGCAGGTGTCACGGTACCTTCGGATGGTTAGGTACACAAAATCCCGCTTTACACCGAGGTTTTTCAAATTTCTGAAAATAGCGCCCGGGCACTCACCTTTCATACACTTTTTTATCACCCCAGCACGAAACTCCTTCATCGCTGGTAAAAGATAAACACCGAATGAAAACAATAGGACATAACCTAAATGCGTTTGTATAAACATAGTGCAAAACTACACCAACACATATCTGAAGCATGTTGAGTAGTTGCACGACACCAATGCAAGAAAAGAGTGTATGAGAATATATTGGACACGGTGTACATTAGAAACAGTTGATTAAGATGTTTATCCTTCTTTCTGTAAAATTCTCCAACTTTCTGTGGTACACCCGCCATCAGGTTCCGTACGGTATCCACAGATACGCCCACCGTGACTATTCTCCATCTGGAAACGATCGGTACCATTTGCTTTCTTCTTAGTTTCGAAGAGTTTCCGCTTAACTAAAGCCCATTATTTCTATATTGGGCAAAGTTCTGGACAATTTGGTGGATTGGCTGTTTTGGCAAGTATTTGACCTCTTGTACCTAGTATACCATTTCAGGACGAATTTCGCATAGCGACAAGGGGCCAAATCAGGCCAAAACAGAGCTGGAGAGTCGTGGCTTCTGATAAACAGTAGCAACCACTTTTGCCGACGTTCTTTCTCGTACAAAATACGGGACTTTCCGGTAGTTTTAGTTTCTTGGCATGATCGCGTACCGATAAATTCGGACTTTGCTGCCGTTCGTACAAATTGCGTTTGATCACTTCCACTTGAATCGACGCCAATTCACCAACTGCAACATGAATTTAAACATGTGGTACCACGAAATAAAGTGAAGAGTTTCAGCTGTCATATAAGGGAAACGTTTCAGCGATCCGGGAAATAATTCAAAATCTACAATGAAAGAAAAGTGTCCGAAATTTAACGTGGACAGGCTCAAAAAAAAACTCCGAAACACCCCAACACTCCGAATCGTTTACGCACAGATCTTGCTTGAACCCCAATTAATTAAGGAATTTAACGCGTTTGAAATGAGAACATGAACCAACATATCTCCGTGCAAATTTCTAATGCCTACTCCAATACTAAATTATTAACCTACAACATACTCACCACAATAAGCGACCTTGTTTCAAAGCATGTGCCAAACGCAAATTCATCCTTGCTACCAACCAACCATTCAGCCGTTTCATCGAAAGGACACTCTTCAAAAGAATGTCCTCTGCCCGACTGCTGCAGCTTCATTATAACCCGTTTCCCAGCAATGTTCACATCTCGAAGGAACACTCGCAAATATCTACACGCCTTGCACCCTTTTTCCAGCTCGTCCAAAGGACCTGGATCCCACGCGTGTCACACCCCTCCACTCATTTCGCCATCAACACACACTCATCATCTCCCGCCCAGTCAGCCATGAAATTACTACCGTCGCAATTTAATTTTACGATTCACGCATTGTAGCTTCTCCGTGCTCTAAATTGACTCCGAACAAGGCTGACGGCCGTCAGGAAGATGAGTAATTAGTGAACGTGGCTCGCTGCCCCGAGTGCCCACCCATTAAACGGAGCATTCCGGAAAATATGATGCGGCTTCTGCGCTTTGGGGTTGCCCATGGCAGCGAACAGAGCAGGCTAATTTGAACACGAACCGTGATGATGGAAAAACAATGCGGATGTTAATTGATATTACATTTTTCAATGAACGTGGAAACCGAACCTTTGATGAAACTGGAACAGAATGTGTGAAATGATGCGCAATTACGGCGCTATTCGTAAAATGTTGATTGTTTTTTAAAAGGTGTCGTGGAACTGAAGCAAGCAGTTGCCTTATGTATCGAGTAGATTAAATTTATCCAGTTCATTTGATGTCTGAAGAAGAAGAAGAATCAATCCGGAGACTTCGATAATTTCATTTCATCACATCTCGGCTTTTCAAGTGAATGAGTAAATGCACACCTCTGTCATACGAGCTCGCAACCGTCGCCGGGATGATTTTGTGGGGGGAATAAATCCGTACAATTTTCCGTTGCATCCTTTTGTGGAAAATCCAGCGTTCGCTTTCATCTTCTCAGATCGAAGATTTGCCACCGAAGTCTCGTCGGCTAAATACACTTTCGACGAAGGATACAGAGACGGGGGGATAATCCGATCAGTGTTCCCATTTTAAAGGATCAATTCCCCCTTCCCCGTTGCCAGACGCATCGCTCCAAAAAATGTGCTCAGACATGTTTGACTGATGAAATTCGTTCTCAATATGAGGAAATTCGATTTTGGAGAAGTTTTCCGCACCTTGAGAGATAATCTACTGCCCTAAACGAGCCGTGCAAATCAAATTTGGGAACACACCCGGAAATGGGTTGCGCGACACCATGACACCAATCCAATGTCACATCCCAGTTCCTTTCTTTGTCAACTGGGTAGTATCTAACCAAAAATGGCACAATGGCAGTGCAAATAAATCCCCAGCCCACCGCTGACGCAAGTCCAGGGCAAAAAGGCACCAAACGGTATAAATCCTTCCGAATCGAAAGTGGGTGATGGAGATTTTCACGCGTACGGCTTCCGACATTGTTGACGTGTGTGTGTGTTGCATTATACTGCAATTGCACCGGTCGACACACAATCGGATTAAAAACAATGCAATCGAATAACCAACCGCACCCGCGGTTGACAGTGGCTTAACTCGCGGCCTGAGTGGATGCGTTGTTTCTTTTGTCTTCCGGTGGGTACGAGTGTGAATGAGACGACATATGTGAGGTTTGCTTGTCATTTTTTGATGGCTTTGCTGAAGCCTGCTGACGTTAAAGTGGTGGATGGATTGAATAGTGTCAACGAGTGGTGACAGTTGGCTGATTATCCAAATGAAAAATAAACGAATTTAGTAATGGCAGTGAGTTTACGTAACATTGCTCCCTGCTCTTACGATGATTAGCGAAATGCATCTGATAATCGCATCGGCTAACCAAACGATGATTGAGATTTGTTCAAAATGTCATCGATTTTTTCGAAATGCTATAAGAACGCGACTTTGGTCAAGATCACAGCAAGCCGTGCTTTGAAGCTGACTAGTTTTGCTTTGCTTTTGTTTTTGAGAAAGCACGAAACCGTGGAACTACTCCAGAGCGGTGGTTGATACTGTCAGAGTGCAATTTGAATGGTTTTCTACGTCGTTTCATGAGCGTCAATGAAACATAAATCCACTGGTATACACACAGAGACCAAGGAACGGTCGAAACAATGTACTTTACCCGGTGAACGTGCTCCGGAGAAGGCGGAGACAGTCTTTCGGACGGAAAGATGAAGGCCAGCATTTTCTGGTATTCACAAGTTGTGATTTACATCAACTACCTACACGTTAAGAAAAAACTACCAAAAGTTAAGAAAAAAAAACTCAACGTTGAGTTCTGTCAGGTAAGGTTACCAGTTGGGTGAGTTAAAAAAATTGATGTAGGTAAAATTCACCCATCTAGTCAGTAATGATAGATACTTATACCTAAATTTAAGTTGTTTTGGTGTTTGATATTTTATTCCAATTTTATAAAAAATATTTAGCAGGTTTGTTTACGTCGCGAATCAAAACATCGTTATTCGTTATTTGCTTATAGATCTATATTATCAACAATGTTTGAACATTTAATGAGGACCATTAGCTATTGTTAACTGGTATTTCCAAACCTAATTGTTTGTATTTTAAATTGAAGACCAAAACAACTCAATTTTAAGGTGAAGCTACTCAATCATCTCGTTCTCTAAGCGCAATGAACGGTTGAGTACCCAAATAAAAAAATGTCATAGATTTACAATTGTATGTATTGTAACCATACAATAGAATCTATGGTATGTACAATTAATATTATTGTCCACAACGATAATATGGCAATAAGATTTATTGTTGCCACAATAGAATCTAATGTAAACTGAGACATCGACAACAGAAAAGGAGGGTTGTTATGTATCTTAACAAAAAAAAAAATCAAAAAAATATTTTCAGGTCAAATTTGAACCAATTACTATTAATTGTATTGTTTCACAATTGTTGAAAATCCAAGCATATGGAATGAATTATAGATCTAGTGTAACGACAATATGCATTTTTCCTTTATCTGATTCATGAAAAATACACTGAAAATTAATTTTCGTTTATATTACGAAATCGAAGGTAGAACTAACAAATCTATTCGTTGTTTTCTGCAACAAAACTGATGTGTATTTTTTAAGAAGCTACCTTCGTATTTAATGCTACACGCGCAACTGTCACAAGCACTAAGCATTTGTTGACAAAGTAATTTGTACGAGTAATTTGTTACCAATAAAAAAGAAACGTCTCTCTGGTGGTTGCATGAACGACTGACAGATCTACTTTATCGGCTCAAAATATAATTGAAAAAAAAAGCGCAACCACGAGAGGTTGTTCGTGACATGGGGGATTCGATCCTGCATTTTCAGGAAGAGCTGTTATTGAGTCCGTGGTTGATCTCACTAGGCCATGTTGACTCGTGAGAAGTTACTTGTATTTGTGCATTTGGTTCGAACTTTCGACAGTGCTTTCATTTCTATTTTGGGATAAATTAATGCTTCCCATCATCCCAGCAGGAACACGAACATTTATGAGTACGACCGAAGAGAAGCAGTGTTTGGCTGGTTTTTACGAAATTCATTTTGTGCATTTTACAAAAAAGGTGTAATGATAGCATTTTTTTGGATGACCAGCAAAATGAATGTTTCATAGAATTTACGAGACATTGGTTCTATGTACAAAGTCCATGTTCACGAAACGAGTGAAAGCTAATTCACGAAAATAAATAAACAATCCAATTTTTAAATCACGAAATTCCTTTTTGTGATGAAAGTGAATTCAATTTTTTTTCCTATGTGAGGGGGCGACTCCGGCGTAGTGGTTAACATCCATACCTCTCACGCCAAAGTCACGAGTTCAAATTTCGCCCCAGGTTGTCAAAAATACCCAAAAGGTATTTAAGTGACTACAACGGGAGATGAATCAGCCCAGGGCTGAAAATTTTGATAATCAAGGAACTGAACGAACTATTTACCGATGATAGAACATTTCGACATTGTGTTTTCATAAGGGTCAATGTCATAAACGTAACCAATGGCTTCTATCGCAAATTTCACGAGAATGCTAAATTAGTCATACTAAATTACCACGATGATTGTACAGAAGAGGAGTTCCCCTTTACAATATAAGTGGAAGTTTATTTGAGCGAGTTTACATTTTCAAGAAATTTGCGGAAGAAGTCATCGTTTACATTTTCGACATTGGCCCTTATGATAACTTCAATTCGATTTAAACCCAAATTGTTATCAGTGTTCTAATCTGTTCCGGTTGTCTAATCTGCCGCGAGGTGGCAACTTTCTACTAAATGAAGCTATTAGACACAGGCAGTGATGCCAGATAGTTTTTCAAAATGTCTGTAAGGAACATTGAAAAATGTCTGTATTTGTCTGTTTTGAGGGTTTTGTCAAAAATTTGCGAAAAAAATATGTGTGGGAGGAGTATTTTTCTTTATACATTTGTTTCTGGGAGCTTTCTTTTTTCTTGTTTTACAAGCTGTCACAAACTTTCTGGACAACCTTTTATTTTTTAAAGAGTCTTGGTCATTTTACATATATTCTAAGGTCCTTTTTATTTTGTAGCAGTTACGTGTGCATTAAAAAAAGGAACTGATTTAAGCGACTCTTCATAGAATTATCCTGCCACCTGTGAATCTCCAATCGTGCAACCCTGTTGGGTACAGCAACAAAAAAATGGCAGCATTATCAATCATCTAAATGGAATGGATAAAGGTGATTGGGAAACTAGGAGAATTTAAAATTTAACACTTCATTTGATCACTTTTTTAAAAAATAAAAAAATTAAACCTTGAAACATTTTTTTAAATTTTCGCTAGTAATCACGAGCAAATTCCATTTAATTCCACTATGAGCTTATCTTTTGACAGATAGGCCTATTTCGTCTGCTACTTACAGACTTCTTCAGTGTCGAGTGCTCATAGTGGAATTAAATGGAATTTGCTCGCGATTACTAGCGAAAATTTAAAAAAGTGTTTCAAGATTTAATTTTTTTTATTTTAAAAAAAAGTGATCAAATGAAGTGTTAAATTTTAAATTCTCCTAGTTTCCCAATCACAATCGTTCTACTACTACGCTCAAAAAAGTTTTTTTTTTTTAAATAGTGTTAAAAAAAGTGAAAGTGGATAAAGGTGTTAGTAAAAAACATCTTTCGGCGAAGCACGACGTCATGTATTTTTGTGGAAAACTCAATGAACATGAGATTTAAGAAAACTTTGTTCCATTTTATTACCTGTTGTAGTTTCTCTCAACGCCATTCAAAATTAGTACATTGGTTTCATGCATACGTTATATGAAATTTTTAAAATTTCGTCAAAATTATGCAATGTACTTGTTTTAGTTCTCAATTTAGTTTTCAGAACGGGTCCGAAGACTTTTAAAGTTTTTAAAAACTTAAGACCATTCGATGCTTAACTTAACCTCATTTATTGAATGATCCGTATACATGCTTTGTTTTTAATTTTCACTTTTAAAAACTTGTATAATTATTCGAAGTTTTGTTATGTAACCTTGATCAAATAAATGTTTTTTCGCATTTCTTTGCTTAAATTTCAATTAAGTAATAGACATATTGGAAAAATGGTCTAGTTCACCCGTAGAAAGCAATAAATTCCCAAAAATGCAACTAACTTATCAACATACGTCGAGAGGCACATGGTACTATTTAAAATCCTGATTAACATGAAAATATTCGTCGTATATCAGAAAAGATTATAAATCACGCCAAAAAAAAATTGCTACGATGCTTATAAAAATTCAACTTTTATCTAGTTGAAATCTCATTTTTTAAATTTTGAACTTCTGATAAATTCTGCAGATCTTCTAAAAATTTTACAGAAGATTTTCTGATAAATAACCCCATTTTTTCAAGTTAGTAGAAATCATTAGGCGTCAATAATATAGGATCCACTACAATCAAAAACAAAAATCTGCACTTCTTAATTACGTAATGAATTTCCTGAATTTCGATTGGATTTTCCAGTAAGATAAAAAGATTTGCATCTTGTACGACACGAAGAAGTCTTAAGAAGTTTTAACTCTTTTTCAAATTCATCATTACTGCTGCACATTTTCTTTGATTTTTATCTATGCTTGATATATTATTTTTTAAAGAAGCATCCCTTTAATTCTTTCCGGAACGTCTAATGAAGCCTGGGGATTTCAAATCAATTTCAATTCCAATGCAGCCAAAAATTAATAATTTTATTTTCAATTCATTAATTATTGTTGGCAGACCAAACTCGGTACCACGCGCCCTTTTGAAGTATGCGGCACTGCTCAACCCTGAATCAGAGTGACAGCACTGCCGCTTGTCATGTCGTGAGTAGAATAAAAACAAATACATAAGAAGAAGATTTACCTACGTTATATATTGAAAAACGTGCAAGAAAATTTGTTACTAGATTATTAAATTAGTTGTGCTGAACTTAATAATTACTCTTAAATCTAAGATACCTGCTAGCTTATCGGGTATTTGAACTTATTCCATATGTAAACCTAAACTTTATTGAATTTTCACTTAAAATAGTCCTTAAAAGCTACCGAGCAAATTTATAGTAGTTGTGCCTAACCTTAATTCGACAATCCTTTGATACTGGTAAGAGAAAGTTATAACTATGACTTTAAAATGACTTCGAAACCCTAACAATAATATTTACAGCTATCGGTGAGTGTCACAGTGGGCCTCCAATCAATCCGCTTGCAGATTACTATGATCCTGCGGGAAGAATATTAGGGGAATTAAGCGTAAATGTTAGTTTTTATATAACTAAATGATAACAATATAAATAACCTACAACTATGCTACTTATGCCTATGATTACGCTACTTAAACCTGGATGTATGTTTTAAATTGCCATGCAAACGTAAATTGTTAATCTAAAGCTGTTGTTATTCGTAAATCCCAAACAGGAATTTATTATTCCTATAGTAAAGAGCTATAGATCATAAATTGCTCTGGAGGTTAACTTCGACAATTATTGTTCATTTGTTACATTTTCAGTTTTTTCAAGTACATTCAGTCCAGCTACAGAAAACTCTATCATTCCAAATCCAAAGTTGTTTAAGAAGTTTAGCATGTTCTTTGAATAAAACGACCAAACAATTGATTTGATCAATTTGTTGGATTTTTATTAAACTCATAAATATACATTATTTTTGAAAATATTCTGTTCTGTTCTGCATATAGTTTCTGGCACAACAAAATCAAATATTCTAGACCCAAATAGCGCTAGAATGTATTGCAAGGTGCAGATGTACTTGGAATCAATGGGATTACTAGCAGTGAACCAAATTTAAATCGCTAGTTTCCTGGGGATAGTTGCTTGTACTATCCTTTTTCTTAAATTCATTGTAGTACATTCATCTCATATCAGCAGGACTTCAAACTAAACAATTCTCAAAGATTCTAGAAGATTCTTGAAATTTAACGAAAGTTCCTTCACAAAGTTAAAAGCTTTCAAGTACTAAAGCTTATTTTCGAATGAGGCCTTTCGTAACACCAAGCATTTAGCAGAACCTGCAAAACAAGGCCCTGAAACATTTGAAAAGTTAATCAGTTTTCTGCGATACTTTTTATAAATATAGAATGCTTTAAGCCTATATATAGAAAATAAAATCGCTTTAGAATCTTAGTAAGGGATATCAATGTCTGTAAAAATGTGTAATTTTATCGCAATATCTGTACAATGTCTGTAATCTGTATGATAACTGCATGCGTGATAAAATGTCTGTATAAATACACACATGTCTGTATATCTGGCATCCCTGGACACAGGTACCTGGAACACCATTTTTACCAACCGCCATCTATGATGTTTATCTTCACATTAGGCTTACTCGAATTCCTAAATTTAGGGCTTGATTTTTTCTTGTTTCAGATTGGGGACTGAACAGCTCGAAAAATTTAAAATTCACCAAAAAACGAAATCTTTGACGATCTGAACGGAAGCAACTCTATAAGTAGTCATTCACAATAATAAATAATAACCAATCACTGCCGATATGACAGATTAGTTTTGATATGAATAGAAATATGATTACAGGCTAACGGTAGTTGTTAGTCTCCAATCGTATAATTTTTAAGTAAACTGAAAGAAGAAACCAACTTCCACAGTTGAAAATTTCCAACCCTCCGGTCCTTTTCCCTGGCAATGAAAAAATTTGCAACCCTTCCCGCCGCCTCCTATGCTAAGCGTTGACATATTTATGAACAAAACGTGTAATTTTCAGTCCCCAAGCTTCCCCGGCTGTCACAAATCAACGAACGAATGAATGAATGCAGAAGGCAATTGAAATTTTCAAGTTATTGTCGAACTGTTTGATTAAATTAGCCAACTCTGATGTCGTCGTTCGCCGTTCTCAGTTTTTACGACGATGCAACATGCAATTCCGACTGCCGGGGTCGGAAAAACAAGTGAGACTATGTGGAAGTAAATAAAAAAAAACTATCCCTCCACACTGCGCTGAAAAGCGGAAAATTAAATTATAATGAACTTTATACAAACTTCAATGCCAGTCTGCACGGGGCGATCTTCATTAGACTTGGAGCAACTAACTGACTGCTAAGGAAATAAGGTGCTCGAGAAACGATAATATTTAATTAATACTGATTTTTAATAACCGGGAAAGCGGAATTGAGCCGTTCCTCAAATTGCTCATCAAATTAACCTGTCCTGTAATTGTTTTGACTTGTACTGTAATTAACTTTATCCATCGTCGGTAGCATTGATGCGAAGGTTTCAATTAATTGACGATGGTTGTTAGCGACACAAGGATGCACCTCACAAAAATCTACAAAAGAAGCACAAATCGTTGATCCTTTGGGGGTGGGCGGCACAACGGACCCTTGGGAAAACTACTGGCTAATTAGAAGCCCTATAATCGGTTGCAACGGAGGACAATTAAAAGAACAAGATGAATCAATACAGCGCGGAGGCTCTAGGATACTTGACAGATGGCAATCATCGAAGCAATCCATGAAATATTGAGTAGGCTCCGATGGTCGTCGTTTTATGCGGTTCATTCGAGGAATTTGGAAATCCTTATAAAGTAAACAGACCAATCCGGCTATAATGCCTTTGTACTGCCATCAGGACAGCGGTGATGGTGGCAGGAAGCGAGCGCTCAATTGCATGGGAATCGAAGTTGCATTTGTCATTTGGTTGCGGTTGGAATTGGAAATGAATTATTTACGTGTTGGAAATGGAACGTGTTCTGTTGGTTTTTCTGTGCCTTTGGTAAGTGGCGTTTTTCATTCTGCATTGCGGAGAAGTTTTAATGACTCTATTTTCGCCGTTAATGGTAGTGATTTGCAGTTTACCTAGAGAAGCAGATTATTAACTGAAGAAAACGATTCTAGAGGGATGAGATTACGGTAACTTTTGAAAAGACATTTTCGTTACATTTCAGTACTAATATTTAATGCATCAAGAGAATCTGTAACAGTTCCGACGAATCCATCATTTTCCAAGAATCTTGGAGTAACAAGGTCCGCCCAAAGAGTATAGGTAAAGAGGCGAACAGTTTGAAGCCAAACATACTTTATCGAACCGTAGAAACAAAACAAAAATCACATAATCAGTAGAAAACACCTACTAGAAATTTCCTTAACTCTCATACGATTCACGAAGTGGAAAATGCTTTGCAAAATCAAGTAAATCTTATGAGTCCAGTGAAACGTAAATGATAAGTCAAGCAGAATTTCTTTTTCTATGTGATATTCATGTAAAAGTCACTTGTTTTAGTATCGGAAAATATTTACATGTGTTTCCAGTAGTTGCTAAGTGAAATATTTTTTCAGTGTACCTTATCGAGCAAAATAAACAAAACCTACTTTGTCGTATAAGAGGTATTGCAAACGTTGGATTGAATTTTTGCAATGCGATCAGCAAATGATAGCTCTATGAATGGCCACACATACTTTACATCTGTCACATAAACTTCATTTGTGTTTATCAGAGGGTTTCGTTTATGTGTGAACACATAGGTATTATGTGTAATTTTTCGTAGATTTTCGTTGATTCATTGGCGATGTAATTGTTCTGCGTGTATTTTTATGTAGATAAAACAGTTATGGCTGGCCCACAATTGATACGTTCCGGATGCGTTTGCGTAAATTTGACAGTTTTCCCATAGGTTTTCTGTCAAATTAACGTCAACGCATCCGCAACGTATCAATTGTGGGTGACCCTTTATAGAGGTTAACATTTTATTTAGAATCATCATTCGCGAATATTTATCGATAATTTTGTAGCACACTTTGCAAACATAAACTGAGTCAGTTGAAGTTTCATCATCAGCAGAAGTTGCTGGTTTTACGGATAAAAATCATAACAAAGTCGCCGTGTCGCCGATTGCTACGATTTTTCACTATGCGCCTCTTTATCTCTTTAAGTCCGCCTTTTTTTGTTTTTTTTTTTATAAATCTTGAATTCTTAGATTTTTATCATCTTGAGGGTATCCTTGTTAAACTCCAGATAATTTCAACCATTCTTCATTAATGATCAACTTGTGATTAGGTTTTTGACGGTTGCACTAAAGTTTTGATACTTCTTCGAAGAAAAAAATGTAGATGAAACTTTTAGGAGTCTGTTAGTAAATCTCCAGAGAGCATGTTGATAATTCGTACAAGATCTAAAACTATAGTATGTGATGATTTTTATTACTATTGTTTAATGTGTTGTTTATTGTTCAATGTTGATGATTGATATTGAATTATTGTTATAAAATTGATTATTATTTTAAGTATCTGGCATATTATTGATAAGTTGATTTTAATTTCGAGTAGATAATAAGAAGTCTTTGAAAGTCTTGAAAGCTCAAATTTTTGTCTGGATTTTGACGAAAGTGGGGATTATTGGTGAATCTGGAGATTCTTAACTAGTCTGGGGATTTTTGACGAACCTAAAGATCTGTGACATATCAGAATATTCTTGGCGAAACTGGAGATTCTTTACAAATCTGAAAATTCTTGACGAATCTAGAGATTCTTCACGAATCTGAAGATTCTTGACGAATCTGAAGATTCTTGACGAATCTGAAGATTCTTGATGAAACTGAAGAGCATTGACGAATCTGAAGATTCTTGACGAATCTGAAGATTCTTGAAGAATCTGAAGATTCTTGACGAATTTGAAGATTCTTGACGAATCTGAAGATTCTTGACGAATCTGGAGATTCTTCACGAATCTGGAGATTCTTCACGAATCTGGAGATTCTTCACGAATCTGGAGATTCTTCACGAATCTGGAGATTCTTCACGAATCTGGAGATTCTTGACGAATCTGGAGATTCTTCACGAATCTGAGATTCTTCACGAATCTGGAGATTGTTCACGAATCTGAGATTCTGACGAATCTGGAGATCTTGACGAATCTGGAGATTCTTGACGAATCTGGAGATTCTTCACGAATCTGGAGATTCTTCACGAATCTGAGATTTTTCACGAATCTGAGATTCTTCACGAATCTGGAGATTCTTCACGAATCTGGAGATTCTTCACGAATCTGGAGATTCTTCACGAATCTGGAGATTCTTCACGAATCTGGAGATTCTTCACGAATCTGGAGATTCTTCACGAATCTGGAGATTCTTCACGAATCTGGAGATTCTTCACGAATCTGGAGATTCTTCACGAATCTGGAGATTCTTCACGAATCTGGAGATTCTTCACGAATCTGGAGATTCTTCACGAATCTGGAGATTCTTCACGAATCTGGAGATTCTTCACGAATCTGGAGATTCTTCACGAATCTGGAGATTCTTCATGAATCTGGAGATTCTTCACGAATCTGGTGATTCTTGACGAATTTTGAGATTCTTGACAAATTTTGAGATTCTTGACGAATCTGAAGATTCTTCACGAATCTGGAGATTCTTCACGAATCTGGAGATTCTTCACGAATCTGGAGATTCTTCACGAATCTGGAGATTCTTCACGAATCTGGAGATTCTTCACGAATCTGGAGGTTCTTCACGAATCTGAAGATTCTTCACGAATCTGGAGATTCTTCACGAATTTGGAGATTCTTCACGAATTTGGAGATTCTTCACGAACCAGGAAATTCTTGACGAATCTGTTGATTCTTGACGAATCTGTTGATTCTTGACGAATCTGCAGACTCTTCACAAATCTGGAGATTCTTGACGAATCTGGAGATTCTTGACGAACCTGGAGATTCTTGACGAATTTGGAGATTCTTGACGAATCTGGAGATTCTTGACGAATCTGGAGATTCTTGACGAATCTGGAGATTCTTGACGAATCTGGAGATTCTTGACGAATCTGGAGATTCTTGACGAATCTGGAGATTCTTGACGAATCTGGAGATTCTTGACGAATCTGGAGATTCTTGACGAATCTGAAGATTCTTGATGAATCTGAAGAGCATTGACGAATCTGAAGATTCTTGACGAATCTGGAGATTCTTGACGTACGGAAGATTCTTGACATAACTGGAGATTCTTGACGAATCTGGAGATTCTTGACGAATCTGGAGATTCTTGACGAATCGGAAGATTCTTGACGAATCTGAAGATTCTTTACGAATCTGAAGATTCTTGACGAATCGGAAGATTCTTGACGAATCTGAAGATTCTTTACGAATCGGAAGATTCTTGACGAATCTGAAGATTCTTCACGAATCGGAAGATTCTTGACGAATCTGAAGATTCTTTACGAATCGGAAGATTCTTGACGAATCTGAAGATTCTTGACAAATCTGAAGACTTTTAACAATTCTGCAGATTTTTGACGAATCTGAAATTGTTTATGAATCCGGAGATTCTTGATGAATCGGGAGATTCTTGATGAATTGGGAGATTCTTTGCGAATCTGGAGATTCTTGACGAGTCTGGAGATTCTTGACGAACCTAAAGATCGGTGACATATCAGAATATTTTTGACGAAACTGGAGATTCTTCACAAATCTGAAAATTCTTGACGAATCCAGAGATTTTTGACGAATCAAGAGATTCTTGACGAATCTGGAGATTGTTTACGAATCTGGAGATTCTTGACGAATCTGGAGATTCTTGACGAATCTGGAGATTCTTGACGAAACTGGAGATTCTTGACGAATCTGGAGATTCTTGACGAATCTGGAGATTCTTGACGAATCTGGAGATTGTTGACGAATCTTGAGATTCTTGACGAATCTGGAGATTCTAGACGAATCTGGAGGTTCTTGACGAATCTGGAGATTCTGAACGAATCTGGAGATTCTTGACGAATCTGGAGATTCTTGACGAATCTGGAGATTCTTGACGAATCTGGAGATTCTTGACGAATCTGAAGAGCATTGACGAATCTGGAGATTCTTGACAAATCTGAAGATTCTTGACAAATCTGAAGATTCTTGACGAATCGGAAGATTCTTAACGAATCGGAAGATTCTTGACGAATCGGAAGACTCTTGATGAATCGGAAGATTCTTCACGAATCGGAAGATTCTTGACGAATCGGAAGATTCTTGACGAATCGGAAGATTTTTAACGAATCTGGAGATTTTTGACGAATCTGGAGATTCTTCACGAATCTGGAGATTCTTATATCCAAGAGTGCCTTCAAAAACGCCTACTTCCCCTTCTAAAGCAGCATTCTCCTGTTTTGGCCCGACTTGGCATCTTGACACTGTTCAACAGTGACGAAGAAATGATAAGAGGAAAATAATTTGATTGTGGTACCCGTGACATTATTGCTCCAAATTGTCCAGAGCTCCGACCGATCGAGAAATTTTGGGCAATAATGAAAGCTGGCTGTTGGAAAATGGGAGGAGAGTCAAAATTGGTTCAAAACTTTAAGCAGAAGTGGGCAAAAGCTTACAAAACCAGAGGAAAGAAGCTTGTCCAAACCTTGATGGCAGGAGTCAAATTAAAGGTCCGAAAGTTTGGGCGTGAGGGTGAAATTTTGATCGATTATTGCAAAAGCGTAGAGGAAAATAAATGTTGAGAAAAAGATTTCTTTGGCTTTCTGTTTAACCTATTTCCGGACTCGCTTTAGTTTATCAGGTTTTTTATGAAGTCAAGAGGCAAGTGTTTTGAGGGGTTTCGATTCCATGAACTGCACAAGAAGTTTTCAATTGTTTTCAGATAATTTTTTTGAGAAAACCAGTTTTTAATTTATCGATGAAGTATCAGAAAATTCATCGATGATAACATCGGTACGCATTGGTGATACGAAGAAGAAATTAATCAATGTCACAACAAATGACGATAGCACGTCCGAAATTGTACAATTAACTACGCAACAAGTTCAAATTAACGGATTCGTTTTATTGTGAAACAAAAGAAATTTAAAAAAAAAACATGGAACTCAAAATTTACTGAATTCTGGCATCGAAACGGACGCAAGCCAGAGCAACGCCACCATCTCCGGTCAGACCGACCTCGATTTCGACTGGGATGTCACGGGCTGGGGCATCCAGGGCATCATCAACCAGAGCGTAGTCGAATGCGGTTCCGGCAACGACTGGGCAGCCGCCGACGAGTCCAGCCAGGCAAGCGTTCTCCAGTGCTGGGGGCAGTTCGAAACCGACATCCAAACCGGCAACGCGAGCGACGATGTGAGCAGTAGCAGTGGCACTTCCGACTGGGCTAACGATTCCGCTGGCCACGGCGTTCAGGGCCGCTCCGGCAACCAGAATGCACTCATCTCCGGAGCAGTTGTTCACGGTCAGGGTAGCCGGGGTTGGTGCGCCGTTGGGGCCTTTGAAATGATACAAACAAACAAATCACAGTAAGCTATGGCATGTTGCTGAGGAAACGGTGGTGAAGTGAAAACTTACAGGCACGGAAGTTGACGGCAGCCATGGCCATGGCTGGCACCAAAGCGGCAACGAAGAAGAACTTGAACATCTTGGCTAGTTGGGTAAGATCGTGCGAGTCGTTGACTACTGAGAAACGAATACTGCAATTCCGAAACAGGATCCTATTTATATCAACGCTCAGGGGAACATTTCTACTGAGCTAATCAATCGGATTTAGCGATTAGATAATTCGAACGTCATGAACAAAAACTGCAATCAAAAATAGCAGTTTGATTTTATTGTTATTGACTTATCATATCAGAAAGTAGATAAATAGGTACTGAGGTAGCTTGCGTTGCATCCGATCGTTGGTCGATAAGCGTGCAGTGAGTTGTTTGGCAGTTGGGAGTGTGCTCCGTGAAGTCGTTCGATACTTGATACGAGCTTAATCTCATCCAAGATCAAATCCGCTGTTTCCAACCGGTTGGTCTTTTTATTTGCAATGTTGACATTTACTCTTTGGACTGCACAGAAATTATTCGGGGACCATTTTTTGCGTCACCTTCGTTGTGGCGTGCCGCGAATTATCATTATTATGATTATTTTTTTAATAACGATAATACGATCATGGACGAAATAAATGAACCAACCATGAGAAGAACAGACAAAGAAAAAATTAGTCATAGAATTTCGCTATGGTGAAAAATTCACCTAATTTATTTTGAAACTCATACATTTAACATGTGTTGTTTAGCCAATAAAAAAGGCAAAAATATCTACCAATCACTTCAGAGTTGTAAGTCATATTTGTCTTATTACCTCAAATCACACTTCATAACTAGATTTGAATACAAAAATATATAATTAGAAAGATTAGAGATCGAGCATCCATTAAGATATGTAAAAAGTGGCCATGTTAGATTTTTCCGTCATATTGATTTTTCTTTTATACTAAATATTTATTTTTATTTAGCCGCAGCTGTAGAACGAGTTTTTATATCCAGAAGAAAGAAGAGCACTTTATTAGCGCGATAACGACAAGTTATTAATTGCAGTTTGCAGTCGTCAAGCCATTTTGCACAGCATCTCTGCGCGGTCACGCACACTAACAGTGCATCAAGCAGTACATCAATCCATCGACCCATCGTTCCTTTTCATTGGCTAATTTTTCAACTAGGAAGCTGATGGCTACTTGAAGTAAACAGTCCTCGTGGAATCCAACTTCAACGACGGACTTTAACCCATTAACTCTCCTTCAACCAACTGCCAAATTTTGAAGTGAACCACTGACTATTGTGACATTTCAAATCAATCCCTTGTAATACTGCACAGTGGTCCAGAGTGCGAATTTAGCTGAAAAAAATACATTTTCAGCCTGAGTTTGGAGTTTTGAACCAAAATAATCTGATACAGAGTTGCCGAAAATTAATGCGCCGCGGAAATTATGCCAGTTTACAAAATTAAAACAAATTTGTTCGATAAATGAATCATGACTTTTCTGAAAATTGATGGAATTCAATATAGTTATCTAAAAGAATGCCGAAACTGGTCCACGATCCACAGTTTATTTTCATCACATGAAAGTTTGGTGCATTCATTTTTCGATTGTAAATGAATCACAGTTTTACCAAAAAGCCGATTTATTTTCGCAAGGACTACTATAGAACTATTTTTTTTAATTTTTTTTTGCCGTTTTTAAAACCACATGACTTTCCGCAAGCCCAATTTGTTGTTTTGTGTATGTACTGTGGGCAAAATGGTTTTAAAATGAGTTTTCTACTGACCATAATAAGATAGTATGAATGAGTCCTAAAACGGAATTTCAGAGCAGCATTTTGCGAGCTCATAAAGTCGAAATAAAACCATTGATAGGAGTAAAACGAATTTGAAAAAACGAGTTTTTAAGATCGTGTAAATAAGCTGTGTAAGTTCTCATAAACCAGACTAAAATATGAAACCTATGTCACCTCTTCATGCCATTATAAAACCAAATTGACGTCCAGTGGCTTTCATAAAACTTAAATAAAACGTAATAAAGCTGGATGGCGTTTGCAATGTTACTTGGGCGTAGTCCATTGCTGAGGAAGGACAAAACGAGCAACCCTTCCAGCGGTGCCGTTGAAGTCGTCAAAGCTAGTGGAAGTCTTAAGCCAACGATCATGATGATGAATAACCAGCCAACCGTAAATCGATCACCCCGAGAGAGAAAACAGGTCCCGACTGTAACAAAAAAAGCAAGTAATAGCGGATCTCCAGCGAACGAGCGTCTAACCTAAGGGAAGTTTCCTGCAAGAGATCGACGTGCATGCTGACTACCAGCTCATCCACATGGAAATCAAGATTACAGCAAAGCGAAGGCGTACCTGACAAAGGCAGGTAACGAGTTATATACAATGGAGAAGACTGTTATCCGTGGACTAAAAAAACTGGAAACTGAAGACCTTCTGGGTGAGCTTCGGGACGATTACGAACTCCAACCACTGGCTGTGTTTGCCATTAACAGGCATCCAAATTGTTCGGGAGTTCAGAACTTAGCATCTACTGTTATAACAGTAGCTTTATCCGCTATACAAAGTAACGATATGTCTTCAATCAGATTAAATAAATGTTCTGGAAGATCAACAGCCACTATGAGATTATCTTGGGATATTCTATTCCAAATTAACTATCCTGGAATTCAGAACTTAAGGTCTACTGTTGTAACAGTAGCTCTATCCGCTATACAATGTTACGATATGCATTCAATCATATTAACTGAATATCCTGGAATTTCAACAGCCACTATGAGATAATGTTGGATATTCTATGTCATTTGAACTGTTCTGGAGTACAAAACATAAGATCTTCAGTTGCAACTGTAGCTTTTTGGACTATTCAAAGAATCTACCCAATCATATTCATTGGTTCTTCTTGATGGTCAACTATTTATAACTGATATTTACGACTTGGTTTGATGCCATCTATTTATTACTCCAGTCCATTCGTTAGCGGATAGGTCATTTCAGAAGCTTAACATAGAAAACCATGACCTTTCATGGGTTATAGAACTACTATTACGACTGTAGATCCTAACTTCTGAACTCAAGAGTAGTTTTGGTGACCTAAAACATTCCCAAATATCTCATTATATCTGTAGACCTTCCAGAAGACTCACTTAATTTGGTCATATTGTTACTTTGTTTGGTCCAGCAAGCTTTAATTGTAGCTGTAGATTTTAAGTTTTAAACTCCAGGATAGTTTGGATAACCTAGTACATCCGAAGATTATTTCATAATTTCTGTTGTTCTTCCAAGAAATTCAATGAATATGTTTCAAAACACATCGTAGCTTTGCATAGCCCAGAACGCTTTTGTTACTACAGCTAAATTTATACTGTGATCTCAAGGATACTTTGGATGACCTCGAACATGTCATATTAGTTTATACGTTTGTCCACCTTTAAAAATAATATTTGAATTTGTCTCAATACTAATTGTCACTTTGTGTAGCTGCTACATCTGTAAATCTTAAGTTCTAAACACCATGACAGTTTGAATGAACTAGAATCTTCCGGTTTGCTTCCTTGCTATGAAGTACCTGGTGGTCAGTCACCCATCGATTACCTGTCGATCGGCCAAATTTGGGTAAACCGAGTACTTGGAATTATACCAAATTGTAATATTTCACCCAGTATCACAAAATATTACGAGTAGTTGAACGGTTCGGAGATAAGAAAAGCATTGGGTATAGGACCAAGTCTCCCCCGGTTCGTAAAAAATCACTGAGTATAGAAATCAAAAGAAGTAATATCAGTTACTAATGCTATGATGGGCCACCAATCGGAGTGGCTTACTATCATGAGAACTGGCAGCGCTTACTTAAAACTAGGACACAAATACGGAGGTCATTCATCGATCACAGCAAGAAAATAAATTCTAATTGTTATGTTTTCTATTCTCCGTGCGTGGAGTAACGATTATGATGTATAAGTAGATGTTCGCTCATCGCCATGAGGCACCAAGAGTGGACAGTAATGTTTGCTAGAATGAAAGATATGAAGAGAAAGTGTTGAAAGTTCCGTCAGTGTACGGTAGGTTGTAAATATAATAAAAATAACGAAAATTGAGCGAAAGGGCATGGGTAAAGTAGTACTCGAACCAAGGACGTTACCTTTGCCTAACATCCCACTGCGGGGTGGGTCGAGGCACAGACGAGTCTGCCACCTCAACAGGCAAAAGAAACGTGTTGGTACGCGCTCCTGTACTACTGATAGCTGTGTGATAGTTTCTAGCGGTAGTTTGTATGCACTCAGACGTTGCGAATAAAAAAAACCAAAAAGGAGAGAGTTCCTCTCCCATGTGCGCATCAAAACAAAGGCATAAAAATAGAGGTGATGGTGAAAAACAGCGGTTCCATTTCTACAATTAAAAACCCCCTTACGTCAGTGCTCGATATAGCGATACAGGAAACAAACAAAAATGTCAACAAGATGCTAAAAACTATGAAAGCAAATAAAGCAAATACAGTAATACCTCGATAGTACGTACATCAACTTTCTCACTTCAAATCGAAATTGCATAAAAACGGCTAATTGTATCTGAAATCGGACGGCTTCAGGTGAATAGTAGATGTGTGCTAGCAATAAGCTGAGCTCGGGCTGGGGGATCAACACAAGTTCGATCCAAGCTGAAAACAACACAATCTACACAAATTATTATCAACTACATATTAATATGATGACTACGGGTGAGAATTACCACAACGTTGATACGGTGACCATGCAAGACAGAACTTTCTTGTTTTGATCATGCAATTTCACTGTCAAAACCAAGCTTTACAAAAGGTAGGAATGTTGATTAGCACAATATGAATCCAGTTAATAAGAGATGCTCATAATTGCTCAGAGTTACTCAGGATTGCTCAGTGTCTTACCCCTAGAGGAGAGGTAAGTACACGCAAAAAAAATCCGCAGTAGAAACTACAATTTCGAGGGTTAAATTAAGCGCAATCACCAACAATTTTCAGCTGACTATAAATGCATTTGATTTTACCATGCCTGCGATTAGATCAACCATGGTGCGGTTGATATCAATATGAGGTTTGTCAAATATACGACAAACGTTGAAGATTTAACCATAAACGTAGTAAATTTGACTGAAATTTCATGGTAGTTTTAAAAATAGGCGTAGTCGAGTAAAATGGTAGTTTTTACTACAAGATTTCTTTCTGTGTAGTTTTAGTTATACAAATTTGACCGACATGATCCAACAAACTACTTCGCCTCAAACACAGATAGGAACTGATATGATTTTTGGTACATTGCCAAAATTTCAGTCGAATGAGAAGTCCGGCTTAGATGAAAGAAATTCAAAATAAAATTTAGTATTGTTCCTATCCAATAATGTTGGTAAATGAAACCAGTTGGGATGATATTGTACGATGTGAAGAAGTTTTTTGGAAGCAGATATAATATTTATCGAGATGACAGAAATTTTCAAATGTCTGAAAAAAAAAGTCAGGAGGGGGTGTTTTTATTGTCGTCTCGGTCAATTTGAACTCCAAAAATATCACTACGTTGAAATGTAAAGAATTTGAGCATGTATGGGTGAAGGTGCATATCGCAGGTGAAACACACTTGTTTGCATCTGTGTATTTTACCCCAAACAATGCTCGTAAAGCCGTATATGAATTCCCGTATAAACAATAACCATTAGTAGTGCCTAACCACCAATTCGGGGTATCATCCCAACTGTAAGCGGTATGGTTACACCATCTATAATATCGTCCCTGTATGGTATATGTTTATTAGGGTTTTCTTCTCAATCAAATTAATCAAGTGAAAATCGCCAAATTTGCTATTTAGATTTCTTTTTAACAAATATTCATGAAGACTAAAAAATTAAACGTTTCACACAGCAATTGAGTTAGCTATATTTGTACTTGAAAACAAAAGACCCGACGACTGCGAGTACGAAGAAATCTTCCGATAAACTCGGCAAATAATGGAAACATAAAGCATAGGCTAAGCATAATAGATTGGCAAACGATTTTTAGAAACAAGGAAAATATCGAAACGTCAGTAGATGTTTTTTATAAATAACTATTTGAAATAATACACGAATAGGTACCTCTTAAAAAAATGGCATTACCGTGGAATTGCTATTATTTCATGCATTCCTAAGCTTTTTGAAGCAATAGTTAATTGAACGCTGTTCCCTCAAACCAAAAGCAGAATTACTAACAATCACCATGGGTTCTACAATGGACGTTCAACTACTACAAATCTACTTGAATTCGTTATCTACTCGTTGATTGCAATGGATAAAGGAAACCACGTGACAGCTCTCTATACAGATTTTAGTAAGGCATTTGATCGAATTGAAATTCTCATGCTACTATTCAAATTTCAAAACCTGGTTATTGAGTCAGGTCTTCCCAAATGTCTCAAATGTTACCTAACTAATCGACAACAAAAAGTAAGATTCAAAAAAATGAAATAAAATCCCATTCAAGTCTCCTCAGCTTTTTTGAAAACTAAATTGTAACATACCCTCCCGGCAACTGCGAAATCAAAATATTTTTATTGCAAATCAGTTACCAACTGGAAGTCCAAATAACTTCTGGGAAGCTGAACCTGCTTTTCAAGGTTCCGGTTATTTGCAAGAAGTTGTTTCAATTCCAAGGATGATCAGCAAACTTTTTGGAAGTTCAACCAAGTTTCCAGAAAAAAAAATCGACAATTCAATGGGCTTCTCTGAAGTTCCACCACTTCAACTAAATAATGATCTTGAAACTTCAAATAAGTTTATTCAACTTCCGTCAAGCTCATTATATTTCCACCCAATCTTCATAGACATTCCGAAGCTCATAATAATTCAGAAAATAATTTTGAAAGAGTTCGTTCAATTTCTGGAAGTTTATATAAGTTTTGACCAATTCATGTAACTGCTGAGGCGTGCATAGAATTGTCTCAATAATATTAATAATAAGCTTGAATATTCGAGATCCCCAGTAAACCAAAAGTTTCGACACCGTGTCCAGTATATTCTCATACAAAATAAAACTCTACACCGTGTCCTATGTATTTTCATACACTTTTTCCTTGCATTGGTGTCGTGCAACTACTCAACATGCTTCACGTATGTGTTGGTGTAGTTTTGCACTATGTTTATACAAACGCTTCAAGGTTATGTCCGATTGTTGTCATTCGGTGTTTATCTTTCACCAGCGATGAAGGAGTTTCGTGCTGTGGTGATAAAAAAGTTTTTGAAAGGTGAGCGCCCGGGCGCTATTTTCAGAAATTCGAAAAACCTAGGAGTAAAGCGGGAGAGTTTTATTTTGTATGAGAATATATTGGACACTGTGTATTTATTTCAAATCGATAATCCAGATTTGATTGATAACTTTACCCATTATATTGTAATATAATACTGATCAACTACAGCATATGTTTTGGAATAATACCGCCCTTAACCTTCTTGACCAACTCCAGACGGCTCGCACGACTTCCATCGCCATTTCGTCCCAAATTCGCTTGATTACGGGTTTGAAATGGTTCATATTAGACACCCTGTTGTCATTTACCTTCGCCAGCATGTATGACCATACGAAATAATCCAAAGGAATCAGATCTGGTGAACAGGGAGGCCATTAATTCTTGTCCAAAAAGTCGGTCAAATTTTCTCGGCACCAGCCCTGAACGAGATTTGCAGTATGCAATGGCGCTCAGTCCTGCTGAAACACATAGTGATCATCTCCAAACACCTCTTGTACATATTAATAGGTAACTTTTTCGAAAACTTCCGTTTTATAATATACGGCATTTACTTAAAAGCCTTTTTCGATGAAAACCAGTGGTAAGTTGCCTCGCCTGCGAATTGCTCCCCAAACCATCACTGACGCAGCACTTTGGAACCGTGGAATATTCCTATCACTCTCTGGAACAGTTCTCGGAGAGAGAGCCACAATCTGTCGTTCTGGATATTGTGGGATTGTTGAACGACGAATAACTTTTCGTCGAAAAATGTTAATTTTTCCCCACCGTGCCGCGACACAAGCAGACTTGCTCTTTCGATTCGTTTCTGCTTGTAAGGTTCCGAAACTCCGTGAACCTTACGTTTCTTGAAAGCTTGGAATCCGAGGTCATTTTGCAGTATATTGTGCATTGACGATCTCGAAACATTCAGATCTGCGGGCATTTTACGTACAGAGCGCTATGATAGTCGTCTAATCCGTTCCCTGGCCACTTTAACAACTCGTGCAGTCCGCCGTGCCAATACGACTGGATCTTTCCCGGTCATCCAACGAGCAGGTGTCACAGTACCTTCGGATGATTCAGTACACAAAATCCCGCTTTACTCCGAGGATTTTCAAATTTCTGAAAATACCGCCCAGGCGCTCACCTTTCAAATACTCTTTTTATCACCACAGCTCGGATCTCCTTCATCACTGGTAAAAAATAAACACCGAATGAAAACAATCGGACATAACCTAAAAGCGTTTGTATAAACATAGTGCAAAACTACACCAACACATACGTGAAGCATGTTGAGTAGTTGCACGACACCAATGCAAGTAAAAAGTATATGAGAATATATTGGACACGGTATATATAACAGGCTTCTCTAAAATTTATCTATATGAGCTATTTGCGAGTGCCAATCATAACCGATCCATCAATAAACCAATTGTTCAGTTTGAAGACTTTATAACTTATCATTTCCGAGCAATCAAAATACTTTTCGGATCGTAATTTGCCACCAAAGTCGTCGTAAAATCCTCAAACGTCATAATTCCGAGAGCCTCCTTATTTCGAACTTTAGTCAGCGTTTTTCGGAAAATACAATGGCTGTAAAAAACGAAGAGAACCATTCGTTATCAAGGAATGAAATGAAGAGGCGATTCGCTATCACCCGGAGCAACTTGAGATAATTATCAGCATCCATGGCGAGCAATACACATATATCAGAATTTAAAATGATGCAAAATAGATCCGATTAAAACAAAACTTACAACACCGGTGCAGCGATGTATTTGCGTTTGGTCTAAAAAAAATCCAAATCACGGTTTGGACCACCGTTGAAGATGCCCTTACTAAACAGAAACACAACTTTATTGAGTATATTCAATCTACCGTGTTTTTACTAATGCAAACACACGCGCAAACCTCTCAATTTTTTTCTGTTTGTTGGTGTTTTGTTTTTGATAATTCGTTGTATTTCGTTTTTGCTACTACATTTTAGTAAAAAGGTAAGTCTATTCACAGTTTAGCAACCTGTGTGACCTGTGAGACTGAAAAACAAATGTTTTTTTCTGTATAGGATGTCGCAGTCCGATACGAAGCAAGGAAAACACTGGTCCGAAGAGGAGGACGAGCAGCTATGTCGGTCTTGGCTGACATAAAGGACCACGCCAAGACATCTGTCTAGTCAACGTTGAGCCACCCAGTAGCGAAATTGTTGGGTGCCTGACTTTCGTGAACTAAGTCAACAAGCTCGGCAACCCGAAATAGGACGGCTACCAAGAAGTCAGGAAAATGTTTTTTAAAAGAAACAGGGCTTAAATCCTTCCGGATTCAGTGCTGCTTCGAAGTTTTGAAGGATGAATCGAAGTTTAAGGATTTGCAGGATGCAAAAAACTGTCATGAAGAGGAAGAACACGGAAAATATTTCTATTTGTGATTTGTAAAAATTAATTGTGAATCAAGTTGAAGTTAGACACTGAATTGCCTTAGAGTAGTGCACGAATGGATAAATTTCGCGACAATAATCGAAAACTCGAAAACCATTAACCGTAGACCCACGATGTCTTCGGACGATTAAGTTTAAAAATAAGATCTATCGTCTGGTTTGAGTAAGGACTTAGCTGGTCCTTTTATGCTCATAATAATAAATTAAACTTTTTATTCTTATGTTTAAGCGGATTTTTTACTTCTACAGAATTGTGAATATTTCAATTTAATGCAACTTTGCTGAAGAAATTTTACTTCTATCTCATCTACATATCGTTTCATAACAGTTTTTCTAACTATCCTTAGAGTAACAATTAAAAAAAAAAACACTTTTTGCAGTAACTTTTTTATTTCAATTTTAATTTGAAAATTTAGAGACGAAAATTGAAAATTTAGAGAGCATTAGAAGAGCAGCCTTGGGTGTGACAGGCTCTTCATCCATCAGTCTCTTTATACAACAACTGGCCAGGTCCATATGATAGGAGGGAAGTGTTGATTAGATGTCTACTTAAGAAGATGCTGAGAACTCATGCTACCTTCATAGACATCTGGAGTTGGAAGTTGGAAGGGATTGTGCGGGAGGCTTTCCTTGGCGAGAAAGCATATATTTAGGTCGTTGGGAGTGACGAAGCTACGAAGGTTAATGCACTTCTTTGTTTTCCACACAAGCGTTTTCCACTTGTATCGAAGCTCCAAATCCAAGCCTTTTATGGCTTATGAGTTATAGCGCCATTACTCGCTTTCTGAAAAGAGAAGAAGGACGCGCCGACAAAGAGTCATACGCTCATTTACATACATACATACAGGCACACACTCTCTCACGCACACATGCACACACATACTTCCACTTACACATTCCCATATTCATGGTTTGTAAATAGTTTTCGATTGAACCAAACGGTCAAAAAATTATGTACGATTAAAGGAATTTCCCCCAAACGTTACGAGAGCTAAAACTCTTATGATTTCAAAAATATAAGAAGTGAAAAGTACTAAGCGGAGTTCCTTTTAATACGTGTCCAATCCAAAATGCCCGATCAGGCAATGCCCATAACCTCCAGCTCAAGACTGGAGACACGTGTCGTTTAATCGCACAATTTCATCATAATCCGACTAGAAACACAGAATTTAGTCCACCGTTGATGGTGGTCGGTTGGCACTCCCGTAACAATCAATGAAAGCACTCCATTCCAGAGAGAACTCCACGACTGAAATTAAAAAAAAAAAAAAAGAACAAATAAAAATAAAACCAAAACGGAGAAATATTGACAAGAGAATTTTTTTTACGTCTCGCTTCGCGCTTTGCACACTACGATCAATTGGTAGTTTTACATTTTTTCTGCATAAGTTTCGATCAGTAGCATAACAATATCAAAGACCGAAATAAAGTGAGTTTTTCATGAAAATGTTCATATTTTTGTATGAACCCATCTCCATTTATTTATTAAAATTTATATCACAGAAAAACAGACATAACACATTGAACATTTTGCACTACAAATCATCGTCACTAACACACCTGTGCCATCTGTTGAGCACACTGTAATGGGTGATAAGGCTAACAGATGGCGGCAGTGTGCTAACATCAAACGTAAAAAAATCGGCTATGCGCGCTACCTGTGGCGACATTACCAACCAAAATACAGTCAAGTTATGAGTACACGGCACTGAAGAAGTCTGCACATTGTAGACGAAATACGCGTATCTGTCAGCATAAGCAATAATGGTAGTTGGAATTAAATTGAAATTACTAGTCTTTCTTCTCATTTCTAGTTAATTTAATCAGATTTATTAACAAAAACATAAAGCGATATCATTACATACACAGATATGAACTCCTGGGTCACTAAATAGCAAAGTTATAAATTAAAAAAAAAACGCCGTTGATTTCAACTTCAAATTTTCGTGAACATGGCCAAATGATAAAAAAGCTGACAAAATCCGGGATATTTCCAGTTATTAAAAATCCCGCTAAGCTCAAAAACTATGAGCAACAACCGCATTTTCAAGACATTCCTGACATTCAACCAGATTGTTCAAAGTATCTCTCATACAACAAAAGCTTTCATTTTTTTAAATACAAAACAGTCATCAATACCAAACTTTTAAAGACTACACAAAATAGATAAAACTTTTATTACATTGCCAAAATAAAAAATATATAAATCCATCATTACCATCATCATCATCGAGGCAGAAAGTATAGTTTGTTTGTGCCCCATGTCAAATGTTAAACATTTAACCATAATCCCCATACAAAATATCTGTTGTAATAAGTAGCTGTTCAAAAGGCACACGGGAAAACATCTTGTTGTAGAAACTACCATTTTACCCAACTACGCCTATCTTTAAAACTACCATGAAATTTCAGTCAAATTTACTACGTTTATGGTTAAACCGTCAACGTTTGTGGTGTTTTTAACAGACCTCATATTTATACCAACCATGGTTGATCCAATCGCAGGCATGGTAAAATCAAACGCATTTTTAGTCAGGTGAAAATTGTTGGTGTTTGCGCGTAATTTAACCTCGGAATGGTAGTTTCTACTGCGGTTTTTTTCTGCGTGCAGCTTTGATGTGGGAACTACATTGTATCTTAAAATCTGTTAGTGTTGCTGTACGTTCGATGTGAATAGGCATCGGATTAAAACATTTAAAGGGTGTGGCAGAAAATAATGCAAAAATGTTCAAACTTGAGTATTGGGTTAGAAGCTAGTGACTAATTTCTGTTGAAAGTGTTTTTGTTTATGTTTATTGTCAAGTGCTGCATCCATATATTCTATTTGTTTTAATGCAAATTTGTCAAAATGTTCGCGAAAGAAGTGATCACCAGTTTGTTGCTCGCCCAGAAGAAACCGAAAGAGATTGCTAAGGTACCGCATAATAAAGTCCCTGCTGGATGGTCCTAAGCAGCGGAAGCCGGGAAGCGGACGTCCGCGCTTTGCACGCATGCCGAACGTGATCAAATCGGACCGTGCAAAAATTGCTCGCAACCCGGTGCGTTCCAGAAAACTTGCAAAGGAAGCCAATATTTCGGAGAAATCCATGCGGAGAATCATCAAAGAAGACCTGCAGGCATCTTCCAGAGCCAGAGTGAAACGCCACTTGATTACGGACCGGGTCAAAGAACTACGAATGACTCGTTCCAAGAAGTCGTTGAAGAAGGAAAAAATGAAAATCCTTTTCTCCGACGAAAAGCTTTTCAGCATCGTGAAATTCAAATTTCAAACCAAACATCCGGCTGGTGTCATGATGTTTGGCTTGGTGGTGTCCAACAGTTTGAAAATGCGCCTGTTTTCATTGATGCTCTAGTTAAAATCAATACCGAAGTGTATATCGGTATTTTAAAGGACCAAGTGCTTCCCTGGGTGAAGGCCAACTTCACCGATAGCAACTGTAGGGCATCTAACAAAAAAGAGCAGGAAGTGAACCTA